>QYTT01094304.1:27552-40385 GCA_006980735.1 Dasypogon diadema
AAATTTACACATAATTTATTGTGATAAATTTACTTATTGTTTTTGCTCATTTGCATTTGCGAGTGATTTTGCATGTATAGAGGTGTGGAGATGAAAATGGCGTGGTGATATATCATATACTATTTTGAAATTTGAAAATTGCTTATAAAATTCTACAATTCTACAAATAATCAAACTACGTACGTGGTTTTAAGTATGTGCCGCTATTGTATATGTATAAAATCAGTGTTCAAAGTAAAAGAATGCTCCAGAAGTAATTTCAACTGCCTTAGATAATATTTGAAGAGGCTCGACTGTTGCAGACACAACACTACTTAACAAAACAAAAGACAAAAGTCAGTCTAGAAGAGAAGAAGATATTTTTAGGAGCAATAAACTGATTAGAAAATTCGTGGTGATGCCTGGTTTCACAGAATACAGACTAACAGACTAAATAAGAGGTCTCGTCAAGAATTAAAAAGATCTGACTCTAGAAATGCGTTAGCAAATGATCCAGTCACTCTTACGTGCAGAAATAAAGTGATTATTACTAAAATATTCTTGATTACTTGATATGGGTAAATGTTCATTGATAGAGTCCCACGTTATCGGTAACGACTTCACCTAATATCACAATACTCGTAAAGTGCTAGCGAAATCATTTGTTGTTATTTCTTTTGCGTTTTGAGTTAAATGTTTTTTACAGATATAGATTCCAGAACTTCAGCCTATGTTGCTATGCATAACCTTGGCGGAGGGATAATCGGGATTGGGGTAAAGGAATTAGAAGGTGTCAGAGTGCATTCTGCTTATACACTTGCGGACCATTGTCGACGAGAAAAACAGAAAATGTTAGCTAGTCGACATTCGTATGGTTCAGATCAATAGGGATTCTAGAAATTTCACTGTTCAACAAAGTTTCCTCTCAAGGACAAAAAGGTGAAGACGGTCTGGATATCACGCCTGGGGACTAATCTACAAGAAATTAGACTAGAGATTCCGTTGGAAAAATGTCCGTTAAAATAGGGATAAATAAGGACATTGCACCGGTGGACGTAAATCCAAAAATAAAAGTGAAACACTTCTCCATATCCATATCCAAGCGTCTTTATAACATTTTTAGCATAAAGATAATATACCACTGGAAAGTTGGGGTATTTTATTGGATAAAATACCTTCAAAAGTGCAGAATATATTAACCACAAATTCTATACAAGTGTTTTGGTCTAGGAATCAACATCTTGTGCAATTTATTTCAACTAATACCGATCGGTATCAATAATTATACTGCCCGAGGTATCATAAATTGGCTTACTTGAAAGATTCCACATTCACCATATCTGCCATAATCATTCACAGATCCAAACAAATACCTTCCATTAAAATTCCTCTACCAAGGGCCACGTACTTTTTCAAAGCAAACACATTAAACCGCATTGCAGCGTCCAGCAACGTGGCCGTGGAAACATTGATACCATTTACTTCACAGCCCATTCGTATACCAACTATCCGAGAATATCAACGGCCCTATAAAACTATCAAATATTCAAAATCAATCAAAAATACCACAAGTTAACATTCGCTCCATTCTCTTGTTCACTATTTTGATTGAGATTCGCGCCGACGAGGTCACGAATTCTATTCGAACAGAAATTGAAAATTTGCAAATACTCCACGTCCCGTTCAATTTGGCTCCACTTCTATTTAGCTTTAGCAAAAAGAAAACACCATCTGAGAAGTTTCTCCTCTAGTTCTCGATTTTTCTTGGTTGCTGCAATTTAAAGAACGGACCCGGTCATATATCCAAGATTTGTGAAGGTTTTTGCTCTGGCAGATATGGCTGCAGAATTTAGTGTTCAGTGTATGGTCGGGACTGGGACTGGGACTGGGACTGGGTCTGGGTATGGGGCTGGTGCATTCGCCGAGGATGAACCCATAAATACAAAAGTTCATTTAATGATTCTACAAAGTGGACGTGGAAAATTCAATTTGCAGTCATAAATAATTTCTTATAGTTGAGAGAAGTAGCTTCTAATTGGGCACTTTTACGACATGATTTCTTGTGAACAGCCGCCCAGTTCTTCCTAATGGGTATTAAAGGTACATCATCTGTCGCTCAATGAGATTTTCAGTTTTTTTCAAAGGCAATATGAAGAACATAAAAAGACAATTTATTTTTCGAGTTTTACTCGATTTGCTTTTGTAAGAGTCATTGTAAAGAATGAGTCCTGACAAACACGTCTCGGATTCTAGATAGTTACTCTTGAAAAATATGCTATGATTTGGTTATTTGTGGACGGAAGAACCAGCAGTGAGCTCTAGGGAGAACTGCAGCTTGTAAACCAAAATTTGATTAAGGATTACCTTTTTCTTATTCATGTGCCATGAAGAATTAAAACGATTGAAAAATTTCAATTTTGATTTTTATAACTAGTAAATTATTTTAGTGTTTTGTACGATAGTATAGGAGTCTACGGCTCTCATTAACTGAAGAAGAAGAGTCCTTGTTGACTCAACAGCTCTCAACACTCCAAAATCTAAGGTTTTAAATATATTCTCGCCATGTATGCGATGTTTTCCGCCTGCATCCTGTAGATTTTCGTACAGGATAACCTTGGATTTCCTGTGGTTTTTAACTTTGTGCGTCAGTTTTGGAAATTGTGCTACCTGGTGTGACCCAATTTCCTTTTCAAGCAATCAACAAAGGGTTTCTTTTGTCCAAACTCTTTAGGAATAAATCAATTAATAGTGCTATCCCGAAAAAGGGACTTTTTACAAGGAGAATAAAGAATGTACGGTATCTAAGGCTTATTCTGGATAAAAAAAAATAAGCCAGACTTGGACGAAAGGGCGAAGAAGGGCTATATGGTCTCATCAACGTGCCAAAGAATAATGGGCAAGAATTGAGGCCTCAAGCTAGGATAGCTTGGTTATATTACATTGTCTTCCGGTGTGGACTGTGTGGAGGGTTATCCTCAATATCCCAACCCATAGAGATCCATACCGAAAAGGTGGCAGGGCCGATTCTCTACTGTAGGTCAAAGGTGTTCTTGAGAGGGGCAGATGTCTTCGAGACCTGTATCCTTGAGGGCAGTCGGCATCTTTCAAAGCTTTTATGAAACCCTTCGTTACCTTGAATTAGTTAGAAGTGACTCAAAGTTGTACTTATTCGGTGGGTACTAGGCCATAGTGGCAGTTACAGCAACGAGGTGGCCGACAAGTTAGCACGGAATAGTGGAAGTTTTTAGTTTTTTGCCCTCCTTCATAGGAATGACTTCTAAATAACTAATTTAGGCGTGGACTAGCCAAACGACGTTTCAATTCGTTTGCTTGATTTCTGACTTTTC
This sequence comes from Dasypogon diadema, assembly GCA_006980735.1. Lineage (NCBI taxonomy): Eukaryota > Metazoa > Arthropoda > Insecta > Diptera > Asilidae > Dasypogon > Dasypogon diadema. The sequence goes on from QYTT01094304.1 coordinate 30,879, forward strand.
ATTCATAGTTTCGTGGTTAAGACCCACGTGAATATTAGAGAGAAATTGATGAAAATTATAGACTTTTTTTCTTAATTTTAATTATATAGGTTGTTAATTTATTCTAAATAAAAAGTTAAGTTAAATTTTTTGCGTTTTCTTACTAGAAGGTATTCATAATTTTCATGAAGTCAAGTCTGTCGTTGACTTGATGAAGTGTTATACAAACTAGTCAAGCTGCATGGCGTAGACAACTGACGTCACTAACTATTCTAACAAGATAAAGACGAAGACGATGACTTGGATTGGAATAGGCCCTTAGTACTCGAGGGTAACATCTTAGATTTCTATAAGGCAAAAGCATAGATTCACAATTTTTTGGGGTATTATCATAGTAGTCAGAGGAACACACAAGGCACAAGATTTGCCTACTTATGCTTTCATCCGCCTGTTTAAAATTCATTAAAAGTAGAACCGTGCTACTTACCGTGAACTACATCATGGTATAATTATTTTACTAAAAATATGTATAGCATGCTAAAAAATGCCAGCACTTTCATATGCACTAGCTAAATCCTTCGTGAATGAGTATCTTTTAGTGAGCTTCGCAGCAAAGTTGGAGGATCATTTAAATGATCGGCAGAGGCCAATTAAAATTAATGGAAATTCGACAAATATTTCAGAGCATACTCCATTTCAATTCAATCTATTGCAAAACTGCATGAAAATCTGGCAAACTTTACCATGAAAAGTTCACCCATTTTAATTTTCCAGATTTTATAAAAATTTAGCCCAGTTATGAGTGAAGAGGACATAAGCGAGAAAAAAAAAATGCCTATCCCCGTTAAAAATGTAAATGCTGATAAATCCGGTCAGTCCATAAAAATTTCCAGTGATAAATTTGTAATAGGCTTACATCCTCCTCACCCAAAAAAGGCATGCTGGACTTTGATATGTACATTTCTGTTTATTATCGCATAGGCTCCAGTTTTTCAGGGGAGTTTCTGGTAGCAGTAAAAAGAGTTTTCGTTTTTTTTTTTGCAGAGAAAAAATCCTACATTGACATGTATGAAGCAAACGAAAGCATAACTAGCCCTCTTGCATAATAATCAAAGCTAATATCACCTGGGGTAGGATAGTGCAATTTCATCAGGTGCCGGAAAATGTTGACTTTGTGTACATGTATATAGTGAATTGTATTTTTATGGATTTATGCTTCGATGAGTAGTCGAATATTTATATATTTGTTTTTGGTATTAAATTAATCCTGTATTCCGTGAAAGTTGTTGAAAGTGCACTCTGATAAATTGTACCGTGGGTGTGTGATAAATTTTGTATTTCTATGATTTCAGGTTTATCTATCAGTAATGATTTGATTTCGAAATGGGTCAACATTGAACATTTTATGTGAGGATTCAAATTGATGCCTTTAAATAAGTTGGTTAATAGATTCCTTTAATAAAGTGTTCCTAGTTTTAGTCGATTCCTTTAAATAATTTTATTTAATACTGGTACACCCTTACACCTGGATCTTCATTTGAGGACTAATCCCCGAAAAATCAATTACCCTTTTCTTTCAGAATTTTGGCTACAAATATATGGGTACAGAAACGTTTTTGACGGATGACGTAATTTCCTTACGCTGTGACAGAAATAACCACAAAGACTTATTACGTTTTAAAATCTAACTAGCTTCTTTGCAGTTATTGCTGCTCAGGATTTACATCTCGCTTTTCTGATTGATCTAATTCTAGATTAGTTAATTTTAATTCTTTAAAGTTCAAATAAATTATGTAAAGCACGTCTTTGCAAGCACTGATACTAAATAAATTAAATCGTGAGATGTAAAAAACCACAAATTTAACAGTGGAAATTCAAAGAAAATTACTGCCGAACGAATAATTTTGAAGGGTCGTATTAGGGTGTATTCAGATTTTTTTATTTTAATCTTTTAACAGGGAAATCAAAAATATGATTTAAATAATATTGCTAAAAAGAAGGAAAATAATACAAGAATAAAATGAATATAAAATAATTTTTTATATCAAAGATATAAGCAAACTCTAACTTCAAGATAATCTATCGAATGAATAATTTTAACACTTACTGTAATTAGGGATAAAAGTATTTTGTACAAATGTATTTTTATTTATTTATTTTATCTATCTTAAATTTCTTTTTTTTTAAAGTTATGCAAGCATAAGAAAGCAAAATAGGTAAAATTATTGGTGATAAAAATGGCATAGAAAATGAAATATTATTCTTCATTATCATAAAAATTGCGAATTTCTTCTCTAGATACTTCTAGACGGCCAGGAGTTCCACACCAGAATTCAGATAATTTTTTTTGTATTCTCAATATCCTGCACTTCATTCGTCAGTAATGGTCTTCTATTCGTTACTATCAGAATTTGCAAATTAAATTTTTTTTGAGTAATCTTCACCCTGATGAAAGTCTGAGTGAGGATACATCAGGACTGATGTCTACCTACTAATAAAATTGGCTGTACCAGTTATTGAAATCGAATACTTCATTACGGCTTGTTTTTATAATAAGAAAATTTGTTTGGATTCCTAGGTGTTTTTTAGTAGCATCCTATGTCTCATGTAACATGTACAGCCTATCAATTTTTCTTATAACTTTCTTGACTATGACTATTGCAAAACATAAAAAGAGACCGCATCTCAGTTATTTGCGTAAAATAGAAGTCTTTTGATATTGGAATGAACAAACGAATAGTTGTTTCGTTTGAAATGTGAGTAGAATTCATGTGTTTTTTCTACTCTCACCCTCATCTTAAATGTAGCAACTCATTTTTCCCGATTTGATATCACGTACTCCAGAGGTATTCTACTTACTCTCTATTTCCTGTGACGTCCATATTCCAAGGCACTCAATATTCTTGCAACTAAAAATATGGAAAAAAGATATAAAAGTGAAAAACTGTCTGAAATTTTAGTGAAAAAGCCACTGTTTAATTTTAAATGGTAATACATAGTAGGTAAAAGCCTATCCTTAACTAAAAGAACATTCATACAATGCTAAGAAATAATTAAATTTTCTGTTTCAGATGACTTCACAAATCTGTAGAGGGGATATCAGTCTGTGGCGTTTTCCGAGCAAACCTACACAGGAGGACCATTTTACCACTTTGTATCATAACTTTTACTAGAATTTTTAGAAGTTATATGTATATATTTTAGTATGTAAAAACGAAAGGAGGATTACAATAAAAAATAATAACCCTGTTGGTCTCCCTTGAAATCCATGATACTCATAGCTATTGGAGCCCTGAATACCATCAAACCTAATTTTTCTCCAACACTTGCCGAGGAAATACGCACATAGGGCAAATGTTCATAACAATCTATCTTGTATTATGAGCAAATGCAATATATAAAATTAGCCTTTTTGGTTTTCCGCCCCATGTTGCCAAAGCTTATGGACTTAACAGACGCGATTATTTTTGCTTTATATTGTGCGGTTTCTGATTATTTTGAGGAAAATAAATAAAAATACATACAAGTTTTTAAAAAGTTAAAGATTAATTGATCATGAATCATTATTAAAACATGCAAGAAAAAAACGTAAATCTACATTTAGTAGATCCATCCTGAAAATATGGCATGCAAAAGCCCACTAAAAACACTGAAACATTTGTCAGGTTAAAAATTCTCAATCTCCCCTTCACTAAAATTTTCCCTTTGTCTAAGGTGCGCTATGTGCATCATAGGGTCCCCTCAACAATACCTTAAAAAAAGCGTTTACTTTTATTCTTTTCGAGGATATAGGAAAAAAATTATTATTATTATTATTATTATCTAGTAAGAAGACATTTGGAATATTTTCATCTTAATTTGTCGAGTGACATTGTTTTTCTTTTGAGAATTGCAATTGCAATTGACTTAAGTACGCGTTTACCGCAGTTATACAGAGACGGGCTGATATTCTAAAAGAAAAATTTAGATGGAAAAATAATATTTCCTCCTTACATTTAAAATATCTAATATTGCTGTAATAATAACGTCCAAATCCATCATTAATTTGACCGCAATATATCCCTCATTTTAACATTTCTATTTATGTTATGTCCTTTGACAGAGTTGTCATGCACTCCCTCAGTCGATAAAATTTTAACGACACCACTTGATGGTCTCCATTAATTCCACCGTCCATTAAAGTTCCTATAAACAGTACGTGGTCAAGACACCCTCCAAGTGGAAAGATTAAGTCATCGAATTGGAATTTCGGCTATAAAGGCAAAAGTTATGAAGCCCTCTTAGCAACTTATGCAAAACTAATCACTAAATCGAGAGCATACTTTCTACACAAATATTTCCATGCAGATCACGTTTTAGACGTCATTGGCGAAGAAATTATTGCCCAACGCAAATAAATAATAAGCCAATGCCATCAATGAACGTGTTTGTTTTTTTCAGACGCATACCACAAAAAGGAGCAACGGCCGTAGGCATATAGTCTGCCTCTTATCTAGACTTTACTATGAATGAGCCTCATAATTGATATTTAGGACGATTCCTGATAAATGAGGACAATTTTTCAGTATACTGGAGACGTGATGCCACGGGGAGTATTCGGATCTGTATAAATGTAGTCCTCCGAGTTCAACTTACTTTAGCCAACAACGTTGATGATAAATTCGGTAAGAGAACGAAAAATTGTTCCTATTCGTCTCGATGTGGTTTTATCGATGTAATAATGATGTCCAATTCGGATAGGTCACGTTGTTTTCCCATAAAGTTAACAGACGTGAGCTTCTAAAGAATTTATCGGAAATTTGTCAATACTATATTTTGTCGGAAGTTTCAACTTTACTGGCTCAATTAGAGTGACAGGAATATTATGCATCACTATATGCTATAGAAATAGATCCTCGTTTTTTTATGTCCACATTTTCCAGCTAATAACAAGGACGTGACGTAGAATGGAATCCTTTTGAAAATCTCTTCAATCATCTCCATCCAACCCTTGAAAGTAATTCCAAGATAATCTCAAGTCCACAGCCTTATACCGTCCATATTAATTTCTGTGATATTATCATAAGATAACCCTAAATAAGCAATTTACTGTCTCACAATAATTTTCCTGGAATTCTCTGAAAATCGTGCTGGTATTCCATCTCTCTTCAGTACGGGTTACAGGAGCCAAGTGTACTGTCTGATGTTAAGCTTCGATGCGGGCAGCAGGATATAAAAATGCATAAACCGATTTGATATCCTGTAGAATATTACTTCCTCCATTAGGAGACTTATTGGATTTTTTGCTCTCTTGAACCTCCTTGTATAAATTGAATGAAAAGTGTTCGTTCCTCCTTTTTCGACCGACTTTGTACACCCCGACTGTCACAAGTACGGCTCCCAAGGAGCAAAATCTAATTTCGAGATGCTTTCAACTTATTGATTGAAAAATTTCAGACAGGATGCACTTGTAGCTTCACATGGAAGGGTTTCTCTTCATATTACACTTAGTTGCTCATACATTCATAGTCTAATTCGCCATCGAATAAGTTTAGCTGAGTAAACCTTTTTAAATCCTTAAAGGGATCACTTCAGCCAATTTAGCTGCTTCTCATGCGTGCTCATGAGATTCCGTCTTCCATTGCCAAGTATCCAATAGACAGAATAGAATCGTAGCACGTCTTAGCAATAAATAAATAATGTTTTGACAACGGATGTAGCGCTCAATTGGGGCTTTACCGGCTATATTTTATAATTCAACGCAATTTCTACAAGTACGTCGGGAAAGTTTGCACTTAACCCCAAAGGTAATTTAGCTACGGAGATAAGGAAAATGTCAAAAGCGATTACCTTTACTGGACAAATGTTGGGATTTAGGAAATTGGAAGAAACATGCAATGAAATCGTTGCATATTTCTCCATTGCCATCCAAAGTGACTAAACAAAACTAAACCACTACGCTATTGGGATTTTACCATTACCACTGATCATGTTTGCGTGAATAGTCTTCAACAGTCATAAAAAATGACGACTTACCATAAATTCTTCCAGTTCTTCAAGATTAGATCTTTATATGATCTCTAATTAGAATTTCTTCCTCAAGTCTTAGAATTTTGATCAAGTGTAATCAATTGTTTCCTTAGGTGTTAACACGTTGGGTGCTAGGGTACCGCCGGTGAATCATGTTCAGTCATTCGATGATTTTATATGGTCCATAATATGGTTGTTCCGAAGACTTCTCAACTACGTCTACCTTAAGAAATACATAACACGGTATGTGTATTTATCCTAGACGTGGTGACCTATAGGCGATATTTGGACTTGTCGCATTAGCTATCAGAACTTTTCCAATTTTGGTTCAGGCTAGATGTTCTCGTTGATGGAAAACTCTCGTGGATTTGGAGCCGAGTACCATAAACCAGGTCTACTGCCGAAGATTTGATATCGTCTTTGAGCGTAGAAGTTAACCGTCCGAATAGTACTGTCGGAAGAACTTTGATATAATCTGGTATGTTGTAGAGCATGAGGATTCATCTGAGCGATTGATGCAAGCACTCAATTATGCCATTGGTGGAAGAATATATGTTGTCATATGAATCCTCGAGCTCCCAATAGATTTCCCAAGAGCGTCAAAAAATCTCTGTTGGATGTGATGATTATAGGAGCGCCAAACCGAATAACCCATGCATAATAACAACTGATTTCGGGGCTCTTGATTTTAAAGAGAACATCTAGTAAATTGGTCTTCATGTTCACGTAGATGTTGCGAAATCGTTCATTTGCAAGACGACTTATTTTATTTCGCTGGCAAGGTAACCAAGAACGGATCCAGTCCTCTATGTCGCAATTCATATTCGACCAGACGAGAGTTTTAGCGATGGTCTTCCAGGCACCAGGAGTTTGTAGACTGTAAGAATGATCTGCTCTCGTCCTTCGATGAAGTGTTTGCAGTGTCGAATCGTGCCGTATATCGCTAATAATTACCGGTTGAAGACTTTGTATTTTATTTCTCGTTCTCTCAGTTTTTCCTCTTAGAAGAATCCCAGCGATTGTGGTCCTTTGTCGGAACGTTGTTCTAAAGCAACTTCAATATTGAAGCGAGCTGAACAGCATCCCGTAGCTTGGTTTTGGTGTCAGGCTTCAAATGTCTATTGAATTGATCCTTTGTCTTTCTTTCTAGCTGCTATAATTAATTGAATGAGCCGTGCTTGAGTTTGCGCAGCACCAGGTATAAAGTCGCGATAGAAATTCCAGGTACGCAGGAAATTGTGGATACTGTCTCTCTGTCCTTCGAGTTTTTCACAGTATCCTACACGTGCGATAAATTTTAACCTTTTGCCTTAATTCCGTTGTCACGAAAATATCCTTGTGTAATGTCCAATTAACAAACGAACTGCCCAATTCCAGGAATGGGACTTTACTCCTCAGGTGATAGGACAGAATTTTTTTTTTGTCCTCAGACCTTCCCCTAACGCCACGCTCTAGTCATTTATGTATCTACGCGAGGAGGAATTGACAAAGGAAAAATCCAATTCAGGGCACTTTTCAAAGGCTTTCGCTTGTGCCTGTCTGAAATGCTCAGGTCAAAAACGAATTTCCTTTGACACGTAAATTGGCACCCAGTTGGTTCGATATTAAAAGCAAAGTCCTGGCCCTCACAAGTTCTGGACTACCTTCAGAAAAAAAAACAACCAGCGAATAAGCTTACACGAACCCCATCCACAGATTTCGTTTTCAATGCTGTCAATCAAATTGGACAGAAGCAAATGAATGGATATGGGTTCCTGCAGTTGCAATAAAAAGCCCAAAACTCACGTTTAATTGATCAATGTCCTGTTGGTGAATTAAAGCTCGTAATTAATATTGCCAGGATCCTGTATGTCAGTGAAAATTCGAAGCAAACATTTAGCAAATAAGTTCAAAGCCCACATAAATGCCTGGCCTCGTATCAAAGAGAACGTTCGATGACATGATTGCAGTCCAGTAAACTCAGTAATGAACGTGGCATCGACAATTATTATTATGACTGACTTTTAATTGATTGTAAAGAATGCCCTTGACTGTTGCTGACTTTGATGTCAGTTACTCCAAGAATTGCCTCAATTTGTTGAATTATGCTCGCACTATATTTAATCCTTGAGGGAATGGTGCTTTTGTTTACGTGGATATCTTTCAGGACTCATTATGAGAAAATTAAGAATACAAGCCGTATTCTAATTGTTTTTCTTTTCTTTTTATATTTTAGGGGATTTTCTGATGAATTATAAGCCAAAACGAACGAAAAAATGGAACCAATAATATTTAAATTGTATAGCGATTCATCAAAGAGGGACAGAGAAAATATTACGAAAATATAAACAGCATGCATGATACCTCAAAGTTTTAATCCGAAGTTTGAAATCATTAAGAAGTCCTGATAGCTAATACGTCATTAGCACTGTCTATATTAGTCAGAAACAGCAATCGGGATAGCTAGTTTATTATTTTCAATCCTCAATCTGCAGACATGTAACTTACAGCACTGATATACCTAATTTCGACCAATTTTTCATGTGCGCAGCATTGTTTGGCACACACAATATAAGACTGACCGGTTAAAAGCTTCTCGCATGGAATACCGACTATATTAGAAGTCCCGTCAAGAACAACATTGCGATACCATCAGATTGCCAGATTCAGGCACTAAACTTCACAAACCGATTGAGATGCAGAATTTCTTCATTGCTGTCGAGACTTCTGATTTAAACTGTTCCCGTAGGTTAGTTAGGATACTACACAGGCTGTTGAGGTATGGAACTGGCGAGAGAGACCTAGGAAATTCTGATGGTATAACAAGACCTTCGGAGAAAGCAAAACTGGCTTATGAATTTCTTATATGAAGTTAGATCTAAAGGAATTAATCACTGCCATCTAGGATTGTTGCTGTAATCTCGCATTCGGTTCTGAGCTTCAGTTAATCATTGATGCATTATGTGTTCTTGTGTTGTCTTACTGAATTAACCCTCACGACAATTGATGAGAAAATTCCAAGGCCATGGCACTTTTGCTAGAAAATGAACTATAGGGGCCGCATGTTAAATTTTAAGGTGTAGATTCCAAATATGCTGTCCTTTCATGTAACACTTATAAATCCCTCAAACCTGAAATTTCTGCTTTCATAGAGAAATTCAAATCCAGTTCCAATTCCTAAACCTTGGGAGAAATTCTTCACATTATAAAAAAAGTGAACGTTTTTGTAAGCTGAAGAAATCCTTTCAAGCAATTAGAATATCAAGTTTTAATGTATAAGACCATCCTTAAAAGAGTATAGTTGCATTGGAAAATTGAAAAGTAACCACCGTTATTTATTATATATTGTAGTTATTTACTAAAATATAAATTCCTTCGTATAAAGTCGTCAACCATTGAAGCGGTTACCATGTATTTCCAAAAACAACTTATCTTGTCCAAATATTACGACCAACGACATCTATGTATTATAGACTTCAACTAAACTATATCAGTTTTAATACCATCCTTTGAACCCAGCAGGCGTTCCACACCACCAAA
>QYTT01094305.1:9550-28260 GCA_006980735.1 Dasypogon diadema
GATTTCACTTTTTATTCCATTTAAATCGTCCACGTTTGCGCTGATAATCAAAATATCATCAACGTACACTACAATAATATTGATTCTGTTATTTATATATTTAATGTATGCACAATTGCCCGCATCACAACGTTTAAAACCGATACACTTTAACGTTTTGTCCAGTTTCTCATTCCACTCATGTCCAGATTGTTTTAAGCCATATAAGGCCTTATTTAATTTGCACACTTTGTTTGGGAATCTCGCATCTAAGAAGCACTCGGGTTGTTCCATATATATTTCTTCTTTTAGCGTTCCATTCAAGTACGCGGAAGCGACGTCCATTTGATGCACTAGTAAACCATTCTCTGCAGCCAATGCTAAAACGCATCGAATGGTAGAATGCCTCACAACTGGTGCAAACGTTTCCTTAAAGTCAATATGAGGCTGTTGGCTACAACCCTTTGCAACTAATCTAGATTTGTATCGCTCAATTTGCCCTTCTTTATTTGTTTTAATATTAAACACCCATTTGCACTTTATTGGTTTTCTACCATAGGGAAGATCGACTAATGTCCAAGTGTCATTTGCTATAAGCGAATCATACTCAGCTTGCATTGATTCTCTCCATTCATCTGCGTCTGGTCTCGAAAGTGCTTGATTTACGGTGAGCGGGTTGGAGAGGTAATTTTGGGCATTCATTATATTCAGAGAACTAGTTGTGCTTGATACCTTCTTTGGCCTCCCCCTTTGGCCTGTTCTAACAATTCTTGGCCTTCCCCCTACACCTTTTCTCGTCTTTGCATTTTCATCCGTTGCGGGGTCATCTGGGCGGTGGTCTGTCGCCATTGTTGTTTGTTGATCTCCCACCGGGTTTTCTTCAGAGTTCCCTTCTTCGCCCGAATGTACTTTATCGCTGATTGATTCTTCTTCACTGCTGTTGTTACCTCCACCTTACCTTTTTTCACCGCCACCTTAATTACACTTCAATTCTTTTCGTTTTTCCTAAAAAATATATTAAATTAACTTCCTTACCTGATTTCTAGCCGCCTCTGCCCCAATAAGCCTTGAATAATGCACATTTTGTGCATTGTTAGACGAACTCGCTGCCTTTCGCAGCCAAAACAATTGTTGACATATTGAAATGTCAACTGGCGCATGCGCTCTTCTTCTTTTTTGGGGTATAAATAGAGGCACCGAGTAGGCTAGAAACCAGACTCGAAGTGGAGCTGATCATTGGCGCTTGCAGAGAAAGTGCGAATTAAAAGCTGTTGTGAAGCAAAGTCTAATTACACCGAATTGAAGTGTTAATCCCTTTCCTTTGCCAAGTATTGGCCCGGAAGTGAAAGACTTGATTTCACTTCTTATTTGCACTCGTTTTGGAGGCATTTAAAGTCAAACCTTTTCCAATCCCACGAACATATAAATAGTTCCAATCCCTTTAGCAGCAGACTCGCATTGGAGCTGTTGAAGACTGAATTGTACTGCATTGAAGTACAAAATTAACACTTGTCGTGAAAGTGTTTAGCAGCGCAGCACTGCTTTGAAGTGCTTCTTTATAAATCTTTGGGGAATTACTCCCCCGTGAATTATAATTGGATTTCGTTTAATTTCATTATTATTTGGACTGCTTTTAATTTCCCGGTTTTTATTTAGTTTTAGTTTGCTTATTTTTCCTTGAGTTGTTTTTATTTCTTTTGAATTTGTTATTATTTTGCTTTGAATTATTTTTATTTGCCTTTTTATTTATTTTGAATTGTTTTTGGAATTGTAGTTATAAGTTTTGGATTTTCAATAAAGAATAAATAGAAAAGTTGATTCTCTGGTTTGAATTCCGGCACCTGTCTCCCTTTTTTTTGCTAAGCCACCGAGTGTGGACTTAACAACTGCTTACTTCCTTTTCGTTACTTGTGCTCATCCCATCGCTAAAGAATACTTCATCTTCGTCTGCAGTTGAGGTATTTGTGGCACTTCTTTGATGGTGTTGACTTGTATCGCCTTTATCCATGTTTTGTTGTACTTCGTCGGTATGTTCAGACTCAGGTTGTGACTCTAAAATGACATAATCATAATCACGGTTATTATCGGGTAAGAGGTTTTGATTTTCGAGGAAAACGACGTCTCTGCTGTTATGAATTTTCCGATTTTCCGTTTCGTAGAATCTATAGGCTTTTGATTCTTCACAATATCCCACTAGTACACATTCAATGCCTTTTGATTGGAACTTGGATTTACCTGGACGCTTATTTAACATTATCGCCTTGCTACCGAAGATCCTTAAATGCGACACTAGCGGTTTTCTCCCACTCCATGCTTCGTAGGGCGTCTTTCTTCCCAGCCGTTTACTTGGTGAGCGATTCCTTAGGTACACCGCAGTGTTTATCGCCTCTGCCCAGAACGATTCTGACAACCCAGCACCAATCAACATGCAACGTGCCATTTCAACAAGAGTTCTGTTGGCGTGCTCCGCCACACCGTTCTGTTGAGGAGTGTATTTCACAGTTAGTTGACGACGTATCCCACTTTCTTTTAGGAAACTTGTGAAATCTGCACTTAAATATTCTCCACCATTATCACTCCTTAATATTTTAACTTTATTTCCAGTTTCAACTTCAGCTTTCGCTTTAAAATCTTTAAAAGCACTCAAAATTTCACTTCTTTCTTTCAAAAAATACACAAAAATTTTTCGTGAATAATCGTCGATAAAAGTCGCGAAGTATCTTGCGCCCCCAATGAGGCCTTCTTCATCGGGCCACATATATCACTGTGTACTAGTTCTAACACCGTTTTGCTTCGAATCTTACTGCACTTGGGGAAAGGTTTCACACATATTTTACTCTTAATACACACTTCACAATTCTTTAAAATTTCGAAATCATTATTTTCCTTTAAGTCAAAACCATTTACCATTTTTTTCTTGTAGAGTAATTTCATACTTCCTGAGTTTAAATGGCCATATCTTTCATGCCACTTTATCAAGTCGCTTTTCCTACTTATTTCTGTTAAGAAGTTTTTGTTATTTTCTTCTTCATACACAAACAAGTTACCGATTTTCTTCGCAGTTAATACAACATCACCGTTTTCCCACTTTATTTCCGCACGATTTTCAAAAAATGTAACTGAGAAGCCGTTTTCAGTCGCTTTACTCACCGAAATAAAATTCGTTTTTATTGTTGGTACGTAAAGAACATTTCGAAGAGTTATTCTTTGACCACTCTTAGCTATTTCAACGTCTCCAATCCCTTCCGACATAATGAAATAATCGCCGGCTAACTCAATTTTCTCTTTATGATCCCTTCTGCTGATAAAGAATTCACTATTATGACACATATGAGAAGTCGACCCACTGTCAAATATCCACATATTTTTCCGTTGTTCTGCTATCGCTGTGTTCATGGTGTTCAATACTACAAAGGCAGCACTTGTGTTCTTCGATGCCCTTGTGTTTTTCTCTTTACACTCAGCTGCATAATGGCCACGCTTTCGGCAAACATAACATTCACCGCTGCGTTTATTGTTGTGCTTTACCCAGCGTTTCTCAACTTGTGGCTGCGGGTATGATTTCGATCGAGATTTTGTCTTTGATAGAAATGCATGTTCGTTACTTAGATTATCACTTCCCCCTTCGTCTCTTCTTTTCCACTCTTCTAACAACTTTGTTTTTAGTACACTGGAATCTGGCAAATTATCTCTTGATTCAATAGCCACTACAAAATTTTCGTACGACCTTGGTAGACTTGATAACATTATGATCGCGAGAAGCTCATCCTGAAGTGTTATACTTACTTCACTTAGTTTTTCGACAATGTCCGAAAAATCATTTAGATGATTCGACATGGATCCATTTTCCGCCATTCGTAATTGGAGGAGCCTCTTGAATAACGTAACTTTCCTGCGCGGACCGCTAGGTTGATGGATTTTTTCGAGAATGTTCCAAGCTTCTTTGGATGTCTTTGCATTTTGCACATGGATTATTTGTTGAGGTTTTATGTTTAACAAAATAATCGCAAGGGCTTTTTCATCCTTAGTGGTCCAGGGTACAGCGTCTGCAGCATTCTCCGGCTTTACTTTAGCTCCTTTTACATAGTTCCACAATTCATTATATATCAAAACACTTTTCATTTTAACTTTCCACGCATCGTAATTATTATCGTCTAATTTCTCGATTTGGCAAACCGACGCTGAAGTCATTTTATTTTAAGAAATTAACGCTGGGAACACTTTTCCGACACACGGAAGTCTTTAAAGAAGATAGAATTAACAGACACGAATGTACCTTCTTCCGACACACGGAATATTAAAAAAAAAATATATTCGACACACGAATTCTATTGTTAATTTTAATTTTTTTTTTATAAAGCAACACGTGTCTTTAACGAGTCTTAAATCCTGGGCCCATAACCTCTGTTAGAGTTTGAACAACAAAAACGACCGATGTTTGACTTACTTCATGGGCTTTATTACATAGACTGACTAAAACTGCTTGTTAATCCATAAGTAGGTACAATTCATAAAAACAGATAACAGTAACCTTTAGTTCATGTGTGTGTACAATTTATACATACATTTCAACCATAGAATTGCATTGTTATATGGATACACAAATTCTCAACAGGATTAAAGTAACAAAAACTAAAAAAATTCATTGTTTGGTGCTCCTCGATTAAGTACATACTTAATATTTTAAATTCAAAAACTTAGGGTTCTACTTTAAGTACATATCATTTTTTAGCAAATAATACATTTTATTAGACGGTTTTACTGAATGACATTCAAATTTCTTGTATCTCATATAATCTTTTGTATATAATATACCCGTTAAAGTGTCGTTCTCTAATCTGTTTCGTACTATATTTTTATTCAAATTTATGTTCAAAGTATTTTTCATAACGCACGTACCTTCATGAAAGAGGTACGTGCAGAAGTTCCTGTACTAGCAACAAAAAACCTGTATTTTTTGCTTTAAAAACCTGTATCCCTGTACCGCTGGTTAAAAACCTCTACGTTTACAGGTTTTCCTGTACGTATGGCATCCCTGCATAAGGTGAACCCAGAACTTTTCGCGAAAATTGTCGCGTGGAAAAGTTTCTTCCGCTGGGAAGAAATGGGAGCCGTGGTCAAGCTGTGCTTAAGCTTCCCACGATCGCGACGGTTTCAAGTTGTAACTTGAGACAATTGTTTTTCACCGTCGGCGTCGCCGCGCGTACGGTGATAAATTTATTTTTCACGTTATGAACGTGAGACAATGCAAATTCTTTGTGGAAATTTTAAGCACGATGAAAATATTATTCGGGTTTCGTTTTGTTTTGTTTGTTTTGCCAATTTTGTGGGAAATGGGATTAGGAATTAAATTTTTGTTCTTGTTTTCGATATAAATCGAGGGATTAGGAAATTGGGATTTAAATTTTGGCTATTGATTTGGATAAACGAAACCCGAATGGTATATGCGATTGCATACATAACATTCCTTCCCGCAGCGGAAAATAGGAGGATCATTCTTGGAAGAGGAATGATCCTCGAAAAACTTCTTAAAAAAAGGTTTTTGTTTTGTAGGCTGTTGGCTCCTGGGTCCTTGGCGTGGCGAGTGGGCATTTATTAAGGCGCTACTAATTGTACCTTTCTGTACCTTTACTACTAATTGTTTTTAACGTAATTAATTTCTTAATTCTAAAGGTATTGGTTTGAGTTAAAATATTATACATTTTAATAAAAAGGTGCTGAAAAGTATCAAAATTAAATATACAATTTATATTCGGAATAGATTACAGCTATTAGTGTTAATATATAATAATTTTCTTTTGGAAAATAATTCAACGCTATAAACCTAAGATTACAAT
This sequence comes from Dasypogon diadema, assembly GCA_006980735.1. Taxonomy (NCBI): domain Eukaryota; kingdom Metazoa; phylum Arthropoda; class Insecta; order Diptera; family Asilidae; genus Dasypogon; species Dasypogon diadema. The sequence goes on from QYTT01094305.1 coordinate 15,367, forward strand.
ATGATGTTCTTAAATAATACAGCGATTTTCGCTCTTGAGTAGTACGTTGTCTCCTATGTGGAAAGAAGAGTGGAAATCTATAGAAAATGACTTTTTCCAAATTTGGAATTTACCAAATTGCTGCGGCAGCATTGACGGCAAACATGTCGTTATCAAGTGCCCTGCGAAAAGTGGAACGATTTTCTTTAATTATAAAAACACCTACAGCATAATTTTGCTTCCACTATGTGATGCGAGGTACAACTTTACCTATGTCGATACTGATTCATATGGAATCGAATCTGAAATTACCAAAAAAATCTAAATAATATTATTCTTCCATTTTTAGGTGGTGTTTTTTCTAAAAGTAAATTAGGAGATTTATTGCAAACCGGGCAGGCTGATTTACCTGCTGAAAAGTTATTACCTGGATCGGAGATAAGGTGTGACACGAAAGTAAAGGCACAAAGTGAATTCTTATAATTCACAACTTTATTCCTTATTTTCAAAATGAAAATTTACTAAAAGTAAAAATTTATAATTCAGACTTTTAATTTTATAATTTATATAATGGCTAAAGCTCCTTTTTCTTCTATTACACGTAGTTTCTTTTTAACATCCCTTATCATATTTCGGACTACTACTATATCAATTTTTTTAATACAGCTTCGTATCCTTTTTGATAGTTGTGACACGTTTTCAACTTCCCATCCTCCCTTGTAAATTTCTCTGGCCAACAAAGCCCAAAAATGTTTGATTGGTCGAGCTGCCGGGACATTTGGTGGATTAGCCATTTTAGGAACGTATTTTATCCGCTTGTTCTCCATCCATTTCAATGATTCTTTAGCATAATGGCAGGACGCAAGGTCTGGCCAAAATAATACTTTGTTTCTGTTGTGTTGTTCTTCAATAAATTTGTCCACTTTACTTAAGCACTTTTGGATATACATGGTAGAATTTAGAGCAAACCCTTTGGATGTTTGAATATGAAGTTTTGAAATACCTCTTGAGGATATAGCACACCAAACTAAAATTTTGGTTCGAATTTAAATTTCCTGTTGTATTTAATATCATCATCATGTGACAAAGAATCAGTGTAAATGCCTCTAATGGTAGCGTCGTTGTTGTTCCTAAAAGTAAAGTATTTTTCATCATCCATTATCAACTCGGTCTCAGAATTTAAAAATTTTCGCCTTAACAAGCTGCATTTCTTTGGTATTTCTTTTAACTGTTTTTCACTATATCGAAGAACAGTTGCTCTTTTGTAATATTTTAATTTATTTATTTTTTTTTAATTTCGCCTCACTGTTTCTCTTGATACTCCGAACTTAGCACTTAACTTTCGAACACTGGCACCAATCTTATTTTTTGCAGCTTCTTTTAATTTTTCTAATTTTTTATTATTTAATTTAGGTTTCCTTCCCGGTTTTAATAATCCTTCAGCAGGACGACCACTATCATATCTTTAAAAAATATTATTAATAGTTTTTCTCGATATATTTTCACTAAGAAAGTGATGCAAAACGAATTTACGATCATGCTGTCCAAGCATGTCATAAATTCGCTGACTTTCATTGTGCAACGCTTGCTATGAACTAAAAAATTAGAACTAGAAACAATAGAAAACCAAAGAGATCAAAAATGGTCAAAATCGGACAAGTTATGACAAAACTGTACTCAATTCCGTTCTGTGCCTTTACTTTCGTGTCACACCTTAATGTTTCCTCATTACATTGTGGGAGATGAGGCGTTCCCTCTAAAGGAATATTTACTAAGACCATACAGTGGACGAAACCTAATGACAAATCAACAAAATTTTAATAAAAGATTGTCTAAGGCTCGTCGGGTAATTGAAAATACTTTTGGGATTTTATATTCTCGTTTTCGTCTTTACCAAAGAGTATTGCAGGTGGAGCCCGATACAGTAAATAAAGTAGTCAAAGCAACTTGTGTACTACATAATTTTATTGGAAAAACTAAACATAGTAATGATTTCTGAAAAACTAAACATAGTAATGATTTCTGAACAATCTTTAGATGAATCCAGTGCTTTACAAATTATTGAAGGCAGCAGACTAAGACTAGGATCTCGAAATTGGACACAAGTGGAGCTGCACAATAGGCAACTGCTTACCCAGTGGATAGAAGAAAATCCCGTGCACCACGAATAGTTGGAATTTAATTAATTAATCTCGTCCCCATCTCTTATCTTATTAGATTATCGTTTTTTATTAATTTTTCTTAACTATACAAATTTTGAAGATTATTTTCTTTTTTTTCTCTTTTATTAGTTACATAAATTTCTGGCTTTAAGTACGGGATGTATGACAGAAAGAATGTTATCTTGCATCTCTCTCAGTGAAAAAATGAACTGGATTGAATTGAATTGAATAGATACTATATTATTACGTTGTATCATTTTCTTAGTGCAAACTGTTATATTACCCATTACTGGTCTTGCAAGTATTTTTGGTAGTCTGTATGGATTTCTTGCCAAATGTGCTACTACTGAATTCTAATAATTTATTTGAAAACATTTTTGCGTATGTTTTATAAAATTCCTTTTCAACATAAACCAATGTAATATATAATAATAAATTAAGTAAAAATATTGCCGTATTAAATCTGAAATAACATAAACTATTCTCAGTTAGGAATTTTAATAAACTACTTGTTGTGCGCAGTTCTTGAGTTTCATGAAATTTGTACTTTTTTTGTACAGAGTTATTTTCAAAATAAATAAATTATATAAAAAAATTACATTCAAAATATTGCAGCTTTAAACATAGGGACTGTTAATAAATAATTTGTTTCGTTAATGCTGAACAGAATTGCGAATAAATACATATTAACTTTTCCCTTAATTCCAATATTAACTTCAAAATTTTATTTTCTAAAATCCTAGCTTCTTCCGGACCTAAATCATCTAAAATTTTCACATTATAATCGCCAAACGCTCTGTTGTTTTTGATACTTTTTGAGGAAGTGAACCAAAGGATTTTCCAATGGTTACAAGTTCAGATAATGCTTTTATAATGTCCCCGTTTGTGGGTGGCTAAGTACCCAGGTATACGTACTTACAATTGGAGATGTGATGGAGTACCCTGAAATGAAGATCTAAGACAAAAAAAGCAAAGTGGGAAAATAAAATGACAGTGGAGCGGCGGAGCGGCCTTGCTCGCCGAATGGGGCGTGGGTCTGATTCGCTCCTCAAAACCTAAAAAAATAAAGCTTTATACAACCAAGAACGGGTGTCTACTCCAGCATCTCCTTTAATAAATATACTCTGCTAGATTTAACATGAAAGGTTTAAATGTGATTATGGGAACAATGACGGACTAATTAGCTGCTCATTTTCTTAGTCCGGGCCTGATGTTACGAAGGGGGACATCCTTCCTTGGAGATACCTCCCTTCATTTCTTACCCTCCATATCAGATGTGGCCAGCATCTGACTTCCCGATCCGATTAATGTGAACCCCCGAGTGAGCCGAGTCGTAAGAGCCCCCGATCAACTCACTTATCGCTCCATCCTCACCTGCGCCAGTATATACGTAAGCCAATAATCAAACTAATAATAATTAAGCATCCGCAACAACTTCACATATATTATGGACCTCAACCCAGCGCTGCAATAATGTATAGAAGCCGACGCACATTTAAATTTTAATCTCCTTCACCTTATGATAGGCACACAACCGTCATAAATGATCTTCTACAAAAACAATTTTTATTTCAACTCTCGTTCCATGAATTTTCATTATGTCCTTGGACTTTAAAGAAAATTAACAAGACTAAATATGAGATGCTAAGCTTACTCTTCAAAAACTACTTACGTAACTAATTATGACAAACATTATCTGGGAAGAATTACAAATTCAATTTACATAGTTCTTTCTAATCCCTAAGGCGCCGTTCTTTTCCCATACATTTCAGAAGCTCTAGATACACTAACTTAGTTCACATTCCAAAATTTTTCAAAAAAAAGAATAAGAGTTTACACATAAGTGCAGTCAATCCTGCTGCGAATTTTCTCATAACAGAACATTTTACTTCTTAATATAACTCAATTAATCATAAAATGATATACTTATCTCAAGCCTCATAAGATCATTTATAGGTTTCGAATTTGGGACATACTACGTCGCTCTTCACCACACTTGCTGCTGGAGCCCCTGTCTTCAGCTTGAATGAGGCCACTTGTATATCGTGGAGATTGAAAAGAAATCGTTGTTTCCTTTAGCAGAATATAAATGAAAAACTTGCAGGACGCATTAGTGAGCACGTGCATATCATAATCCACTCGACGATAACCACATAAGGAGAGAAGCCCTATCTCGTTGACAGCTTTAGGCAACACATTCCTAATCCGGAACGATGGTATTTTCTATTTTTAGCTCAAACCAAAACCAAAAACTTAGAAAAAGAACCACATTAAACATTTCTCAACGCACAAAATTAATTTATCCTCCAAAACAGACTAGTTATCTCTGGAATTTCTGCGCATCGCGCTTCTTGTTCGCTTGGCGTCACTCCCACTTCTTCTTTTTCTTACATTCTCGTTGGCAGCCCTGAATTGTTTTTCGTCCACATTTTCCGTGGTACGTTTGTACGGTAGCTACAGGGTGCTCGTTACACTTTGTTTTCTTCATCGAACGTGCAAGTAACAGGTGTACGGGCTGGAGAAGATATTTTCAAACTATCGTCTAATTGCACATCCTGACTTTGTTCCGTTGGCTTACTGTAGCTATCAAAAGTCCTAAAAATGGGACATGTATTTATTATTATAATGAAAATGGAGAACTTTTCTGTTACCGTCTTTTTCTGTACACAACCAGAAAGACATCTCCTCAAAACAAAATCCATTCCTTCTTGTTACCGCCTGAAGTCCCACTTTTGCCTTGATTTTCCTTCCCTTTCTTTTCGCGGATGTATTTTTCTCTATGTCTATTCCCAGTAAATTGACAATCTGCAAAATATTGTTAGTTTTTGTAGACTACATGAAATCAAATTTGCGCAACTAAATGAGCAACCTGTGGTAGACTCTTCCTCGCCTGTCATTAACAAAGTATTTCCTTCTACTTTTCTTTCCGCTTTATCGAGTTCCTGTAATTCGCATTACGAACGTCCCAAAGAATTTCTTCATTCCGTACAGCAAGAATTAATTTTCCATAATCAAAACTTTTTTCACCTTCCATATTTTTGTTACCGCTGAAGCACTCTATTTAAATATAAACAATTATTTATTCACTATATCATCTGTACTGCCGCCCGACTAGAGTAGCTTATTACAACACGATTTCCGCGCCTTCTAAATGTTTTTGACATTTACCAACTTCGAATAGTGTTCGAATTTTAGTTTATTTTTAATTCACTGGCGTCACCACTAGTTAATTTCTGTAAGAAAGTTTGACCAGATCTGTTGTGTAGTGAAAGACAACTTGCGGAAGAAGACTCCAAGCTTTATTCCAAATGTCAAAAATATAAAACTAAGTACAGTAAAGGTTAAAATTCAAGAGTAAAATTATATCAAAGACTAACAAGAATAATGGATTTAGTACAAAATTCATTTCTATTACAAAATTTATTTCCAGCACGCCCCCATCAATTATTATTGTTCAAATTCTTCAAACCCAAAGTTTCCATACATGAGTTATGTTTTATTGCTGGTAGAGCTTTGGTCAATATGTCTGCTGGCATCTCCTCTCCGATAACGCCATATATTCCGCCTCCGTACTGGATAAAGCAACTGTCCTTTGCTTCTTGGACTCCCAGGAGATTGACGAATTGCCCAACTTGAATACGAATCCAGTGCAGGATTTTCTATCGTCCACACTTGATCCCCAGTCAGCATCGTCATATCCAAGCAAAATTGAAGAACTTCCTTTAAATTCTTAACCAACGTTCTTAGTCCCCTTTAGGTATCGCAATACTCGCTTAGCAGCTGTCCAGTGTTGCCTGCCATAATTTTGATTGAAACGACTCAGCATATTCACGCAATACATTATGTCCGGTCTTGTTGTGACTGCTAAATAGAGCAACGATCCAATTAATACCCCGGTAGGGTAGGCATATCTCTCTTCTCATCGCTTGTTGACGGACTCATTTCCTTTGATAACTTTAAGTTGGCCTCCATTGATGTTGTCATTGGCTTTGCGTCTTCCATATTATACCGCTTAAGTAGATCCTCGATGTATTTTCGTTGGTTCATTGTTGTGGTGCAATTTGCTGTTTGTTTAAATTCAATTCCCAAACATGGCTGCTAGATCCATCATTAATCGAATTGAAGCCTGTCTTGCAACTGGAGCGTAAGTTTCTGTAAAATCAACGCCCGGCCTTTGCGCACAACCTTTTGCACGAGTCTCGCTTTTCTCCTTGATATTAAGCCATTTTCATTATACTTGGTAGTGAAGACCCAACGGCTTCCGATAGTTTTTGCATGTGGTGGTTTGTCGACGTGGGAAGTCATACGTTCCGTTTTTCTCGTGAGAATGAATTGTTTTGACTTGGGATCAAATTTCCTCTCCCAGGTGCGTAAGCTACGGTTCCAAAACGTCTGATATGACTCATTATCGGCTTCCTCCCAATCCATAACTTATAGGGGATCACACCGTCTAATGCCCTTGATGGACATCAATTACGGATATAATTAGCTGCTGCGATAGCTTCTGCCCAAAATGATGGGGATAATCCCGCCTGTATCAGCATACATCGCACCGATTCATATTTTTTCTTGAAGTCTTCTCTTTTGAAGTTGCACCGTCTAATTTTGTTTTACATGCCGCTGCCTTATGTCCAAACTTGCTACAATGAAAACACTTTAGTCTTGCTTTTCGGTGTTTCTTACCTCTATGGAACGAATTTTCACTATTTTGTACACTTGAAGTTTGCGACCTTACCAGGAGGGCCTCATTCTCGCGTTCCTTACTTTGACGCGCATTGCATTCTTCTAATATTTTGACTTTTAGGGTTTCGGGATTTGGGAGTTCATCTCTTGACCCCATCGCTATCCGGAAATTCTCAAAATTGTCGGGCAAGCTGTACAATAGTAAAATCGAAAGCATGTCCTCGTTAAGTCGAAGATTCATTTGGTTCAATTTATCAACGATAACAAAGAAGGATGACAGGTGCGCGTTAATGTCATCCCTCGAAGATAATTTCTTGAGTATTGGTTGCTTCAAGTGTCAGGATAACAAAAGAAGAGGAGAGCACATTCAAGGATTACTCATTAAAACGAACGAATGTAAGCGAGTACAATACTTTTTATTAACGTTAATCGAGCCAAAGAAGACATGTCCGTGCGTTTCCGCGTACGATACTCAACTGTTCTCGTCAAGCTTTATTAGAGGGAGGCCCTGCTCATTCCCTCAGACGCAGTGGCGTCGTCGTCTTGTAGTTCAGCGTCGTCCCGTGACAGCTCGGCCAATCCTGACATACAGGCGTCCCCGCCTTCCGTCCCTGGAATACTATCGTCCTCAATGTTGATGCCATCCAAATCAGGTGAGGCTGAACACCAGGACCTCAATTTGTCTGACGCCAGAATAAATGAAGCTCTACGATTGGAGATGGGTAGGCCTTCGATGTTTTGAACTAAGTAGCGATCTCTTCCTACTGGTGTGACCATAACATAAGGTCCCCGAAATCTGGGCTCGAGTTTACGACTTTCACCTGTGGATGGGGGTTCGTTTTCGATGAGTACTAATTCGTTTTCCAAATAGAGTGTCGGAGTCGTGTGCCTAGCGTCGAATCGGGCTTTCCAACGTTCTCGTTCTTTATTAATATTAGTCAATGCCTGGGAGCGTTTGGCTTCCATATCAACCACATCACTAGGACCCTCGTCCGTGTGAAGCGCAGCAATGAGCTGACTCTGCACCAAGTCGTTTAGTTTGAAATCGAATATTAATTCATTCGGACTATATCCAGTGGTTGTATTCTTTTGACTGTTAACAGTCCACTGCAAATCTCTTAACTTGTCGTCCCATTCTCGCTTGTTTTCAGCTGATGTTCGCAAGAAGTGGAGGATTAGTTGATTAGCCCGTTCAACTTGCCCGTTAGCGCGAGGCGTACGAACTGCGGTTTTTATATGCTGTATATTATTAGTTTCACAGTAGCTTTCAAACATTTTCGATGTATAGGCAGTTCCACGATCTGAAATTATTGTTGTAGGCAACCCGAAATAGCTGGTAAGTTCGTTTAGGACGGTGATTACTGGTAGTGTTTTTGTGGTTCGCACGGCTTTCACTATCAAATACTTTGTAAAAGCGTCGGAAATGGCGATGACGTAGATATTACCCTTCTTACTGCATATAAATGGACCTAGATGATCAATATGAAGTCTTCTGAACGGTATAGGCTGTAATTCCGTGGCATACAGACGACCCTCGGCTTTCCCTTGCTTGGTCCTATAGTAACAGCAATCGACACAGGATGCCAAATATTCTTTCACATATTTACGCATCCGCGGGAACCAGTAGCGCTGCTTGATCCGCTCAATTGTTTTATCCAATCCAAAATGTCCATGGTCATCATGGCAGTATTTAACGATCCTCCAACATACGGCTTTAGGAACGACGAATTTATTTTCTTTTCCCTCTCGTCGGTACAAACGGTGGTTAATAAGTTTATATTCCCGTCGGAATTGATCTTCTTGTTCGTCTTTTGTTGTGCCATTCAAAACCGATATAATCCGTTTAGTTGCTTCATCCTGGAGCTGCATTGTTAATAGCCAATCGTCATTGCAAGCAGTCACATTGAAAACGAATCCTGCCACCTCTACTTCTCTCGCTGGTTGATCAGGGGCTCGACTCAATGCATCCACGTGGGCCATTTTGCTGCTGGTTCGATGGAAAAACTCCAAATCGTATTCTAGGAGTTTATACCACCATCGTGCAACACGGGGAATTATTTCCGTTTTAAGTTTCATTCGAGCCACAGCAGAACAATCGGTAACAACTCGTATATGTTTACCCAATATGTACACTCGAAAACGATCCAATGATTCTACAACAGCCAGAACTTCGAGTTCGTAGCTGTGAAATTTTTGTTCTACACTCGTACAATGGCGGCTGTAATAGAAGACTGGTTTCCACGTTTTTTCATCCGTCGACTGCAGTAGAACGCCTGCTAACCCGACACTACTCGCATCTGTATGGACCTCATGATGAGCTTCTAAGTTAAACAGCTCTAGTACCGGTTTGTCACACAACTTCTGGATAAGCTGTTGAAAGGCGCTACGTTGTGGTTCTCCCCACTCGAACTTATGTTGTGCTGATTTCCTTAATAACATCGTCAGTGGCTTTGCTAATAATGAATAATTTTCGACAAATTTGCGAAAAAATCCAGTCAGACCTAAAAATCTCCGTACCTCTGTAATATTTGTTGGTTCCTTGTAATTTTGTATCGCCGAAAGTTTTTCACGACCAGGCTGTATTCCATGTTTACTAACGGTATGACCAAGATAGGATACCTCTTCAGCCAAAAATATACACTTATCCAGTCGTAGCGTTAACCAACTTTGCTGCAACACGTGAAGAAATCGTCGCAATCGTTCAATGCCAGTTTTAACATCCTTACTGGGAATAATCATATCATCAAGATAACCGATTACTTCATCAGCTGGGACTTGTCGAATCAGTGCGTTGATTAGATTTTGGAATACGCTTGGAGCGTTCACTAGCCCGAAAGGCATTCTATTATACTCTTAGTGTCCATTGTGTGTTACAAAGGCCGTATATTTTCTTGACTCCTCTGCGATCTCGATTTGATGATACCCCATTTTAAGGTCTAACGTAGTGAAATATCTATGACCAGACAGTTTTACTAACTGCTCATCCAGGTTTGGCATCGGGTACGGTTGTCGAACTGTCAGCTTATTTAAATGGCGATAATCAACACATAACCGACTTTCACCATTTTTCTTCTCAATAAGAACTATAGGAGAGGCGTACGCCGACTCTGACGGACGGATAATTTCAGCCTCTAACAATTCAGTTATAATATTCTCGACTGTTACTCTTTTAGCGAAAGGAATACGGTATGGCTTATATTGCACATTTTCATCGGTTTTCAACATTATCTCCATTTTGGCAGTGGAACATTTTTCCAGTTCCCGTGTTGAAAAAGCAAAACACTTTCGATAACGCCGAAAGATAGATTGTAACTGAGCCCTATCTATTGATGTCACCTTTTCTCCTATGCGGATATTACTCTTCTGCTGAATCCAGCAATCTTCGCCTTCGATGACCAGTTGTTGTCCCTTACGGCATAATATATCTCTTCCCAAGAGCATATCGTAGTTCAACATATTATCATCAACAATCAAAGCAGTGATATCGTAAACGTTATCATCCATTTGGACACTTAGGCCAATCGATTCCGTACAAATACAATTACCGCCGGCGAATCCGCTTAGAACGACCTCACATTGCTGCGTTGAACCGATGTTACTAGCACATTTTCTTTTAATTAATGTACGATTACTACCTGGATCTATGAAAGCGCTAATCGAATTTTCGTTGACTTGTATCATTTTTGTGACGACATCATGATTCGCTTTTGTAGCTTCGTTGATTTGACATACTTTATTCTGCTCCAAATCATATCTTCGTTTAGAACATTCGGTTGTTGCGTGCGTTGTTTTCAAACAGATAGCGCATCGTGATTTTTTTTGAGGATGAGGACATTCTACTGATATATGCCCTGGCTCTGAACAATTATAGCAAAGAACAGGCCTTCTTCCGCTAGACTTCGTAGTAACTACCGGATTTGTTGCCGATTTATTGTTACGATCGATATTCTGCTTATAAACGTTAGGCTTACTATAACTTCTTGCTGAGTGCATACTCACGAATCTTTTAACCGAACATAAAAATTCATGGCAAGACGTATAATCGTATGCTGAAACAGCATTGCGGAATTCATTGTCGTTTATTCCGTTAAGAATGTATTTAATTATCGCATTGTCGGGCATGTTTCCTTTTCTACCAAGTGTAAGCATTTGATAAAAATATTCCTCTAAACTTTCATTTGTCCTTCGTTTGGTATTCATCATTTCCAAATGAATATCAGCTACATTTGAAATAACCGGAAAATCTGTTAGGAATTTCTCTTCAAACTGTTCCCACGAAAAAAATACATCTTGACTATCGATCCAAAACTTAGCTGGACCTTTTAACTTGGACTGTACTGCAATTAAGATAGCTTTGTCATGCCAACCGTATGCGCTTTTGAGTTGCTTAATTCGTTTTATAAATTGTATGGACGTAATTGACTTTTCAGCACACGGATGGAATTCAGGAATAATAGAAGTAATGTCTCGTATGTGATTAAACGGATTAAGATTATTCATTTCACCCACACAGTAATTCGTTGGTGAAGATTGCTCGGCAAACATATTATTGTGCGAATGTGAATAAGGCGCCTGTACTGCTGGATTAAATGTCCGAGGTGCTGGTGACGAAACATAAGCAGTTTGCAGGCCCATCGGGACAAAATGGGGTTTGGTGGCTGCAGACGTATAAGCTGGTATCGATTGCATACCCGTTGGCGTAAAAGATATATTCGCAGCTACTGGCGCATGTGTTAATGTGCTAGACGATTGAATACTTGTCGGAACGAAAGTCGGCAGTACTACATTTCCCAATACATTTGTTGTCATCGCAGTCGTTACATTTGTGTGTGCTACTGAATATGTGTTAGGAGCTTCCATCGTACATGTTATGGGAGCATAGTGTGATGAGCATAAAGAAACCGGAGCACTTACCTGCTCAATAGTGGGACGCAAGCTTGAGTACTCACCACCACTGTTTAATATTGTGGAACTTGCTTGTGGATGCGTGAAACTTTGTCTTGCACTCACATGTTTAACTGTCTCCTCTTCGGGCTCACTCACACTATCTGATGAACTAACACTGTTTCTATGGTTCAAAATTGTTTCTCTTTGCTTTCTCACTCTTTCTAACAGAACTTGTTTTTTTCCCGTAATCGGCAAGCCCATTTCCACACACATACTTCTCAATTGTTTTACCGTTAACTCCGACAATTTAACCATTTTCACACTGTATGAATGATGCGGAAGTCTTAAAATATACCGAAATTCCAGAACACGTCGATATCCCAGAATATAACGAAATCTTAGGATATACCGATCCTAGAATATACCGATTCTAGAATATACCGATCCTAGAATATACCGATTCTAGAATATACCGATTCTAGAATATACCGATCCTAGAATATGCCTATCATCCCACTTCTGAATAATTGTCAGGATAACAAAAGGAGAGGAGAGCACATTCAAGGATTACTCATTAAAACGAACGAATGTAAGCGAGTACAATACTTTTTATTAACGTTAATCGAGCCAAAGAAGACATGTCCGTGCGTTTCCGCGTACGATACTCAACTGTTCTCGTCAAGCTTTATTAGAGGGAGGCCCTGCTCATTCCCTCAGACGCAGTGGCGTCGTCGTCTTGTAGTTCAGCGTCGTCCCGTGACACAAGAGATTTGCTTTCCTCGTCGGCCCTTTGGACTCGAAGATGTTTTGCAATTTTACCCATATTTCATGGGAAGTCTTACAAGCACGAACTCCAGGTAGCATGGTTGATCCTATACTCAACAGCAAATCAACTTTCGCTTTCTTATCGTTCTTCTCCCATTCTTGTGCCTGAATGCTCTGCCCTGATCCCGGCTTTGATGGGCTGCCGTCAATCGCAGGTTTTTTCTTTTCTCTTGATACGTATTCCCATACTGTGATGTAACCAGTGTTACCTTTTCACAAAATTCAAAAGCAGCATACATACCTTTAAAAAGCAGTATTTCTAGCTAAAAAGCAGTATGAATTTAATTTTAAAATAAAACCTTCATATGATAATCATAAAAAACTTTTTTTTTCGTTTCGCACGTATTTATTTACACAT
>QYTT01094307.1:11506-57349 GCA_006980735.1 Dasypogon diadema
CTACATTTAAGGGTAGATAAAATAGAGGATGACCCTATTATTTTACTGAGGAACAAATTCTTCCTTCCTGTAGACCCACGGTTCGCCTAAACTGTAAACGAAATTACCAGAAAATCCTTCTTCATCTTATTTTGGGTATAGTGCAGTAATCACCATTACCTCTAAAATGTCTGCTCAAACGCTCCTCTTTTCTTAATTTTCTTATTTTATGGTGGTGTGTCCAGAGCTTCAAGCACACCGAATGAAAACAAAAGCAGAAGCCATTCAATGCTACCAGATGATGTCCTACTATCAGAAAATCTCCTACTTTTACGATGCTCTATAAATCTTGACCGTAGAAGGAAAAAGTAACCTTCTCGTTGCACTTCAGGCAAGCACACTGTGTATCACCCTTTGATCTCTAGATAATTGAAAGAGCCGAGCAAATGAAAGTCTTTATCCCACCTAAGGTTAGGAACCGTAAAATCGTGCAAGCCTTTAAGAAGTGCACCCTATCCCTCGAAACTAGTAAAAATGGCGTTCCATGAAAAAAGGTTCAAAGATAAAAGATTAACACAAGGAACCCGTTCCACCCTAGAACGAATGATAATCCAGAGATTTATGAGCTTCTTATCAAACCCAGTGACAATTTAGTTGGATAGGAAGACTTTGCAGAGTTGTAGCATATAAATCTACCCCCCGACTCTTTTGTTCTCCTTAATTAGGTTATAATTACCTGGCTATTACTTTTTGAACTAAATAAGGGTGGCAGCCCGTCTTTGCAAAAATGATGAATGTACTCCGAACGGCATTTGCAATAAGATAAATGCAAGCTATTCCGATGGGGTTTGCTTTGAGTGTATTTGTGGAGTTTTGAGATTTACTCACAAAAGACAGAATAAATAAGGCAACCTATTTGCGAGTTTTATGGGAGCCATTCGAATGAAAAATGATCTCATAAGTGAAATTTAGTCAAGCGCAAAGCTAGATAAAATGCATTTCGTTCGCCAAAGAGCTTTCAGACATCGGGGCTGATAGGGGATGTTGTTCAAACAGAAAGAAAATTATGATCTTCATTTCAAAGATAATGGCGTCTTTGTGTAAGCGGGCTTTCGGACGTAGAACCTCGTGTGCTGTGGAAATATGAATATAACTGTGAATACGTGTTAAGAATTTTAAGAACTAGGCAGCATAATTGAACTGAAAGTGGTAGATTTCAAGGAACTTCTAGGTTCATTACACAAGACTTTGCTTTAGGATCCGACACCCCAAATACTTTCTCTTGTTAAGTCAAGAGGAGAATGACACCTGACATTTATTCCAAACCTTGCAGTAGCCCAACACAATGACCAAACTCTGTGGATTTCTTGAAAATACGTTGGTTCTTTTCCGTAAACTTCAAGAATATTCTCAATCCTTCCGTTTCAACCTCAGTAATCTTGTCATAAAGTTTAAGGACTTTTTCTGTTATATCCACATCACTGGTTACGACAGTTTCAGCACTTCAGGCATCCACTTCACATTGAAAAATATCATCCGTAAGTTGACATCTAAATAGCACTGCTTTTCTTGAGCTAGTCGTAGGCTCGAGGCTACATACTTCAAACTTCTCTTAAAGGAAGTACGAAAACTTTCGAAAACTGACAACAAAACAACAAGAGCTGGTGCTTGTATGGCCCACAAGCTATGTGGTGAATGGTCCGTCTGTCATCCTGTGGCAACATAATGTATAACGTTCTTAAATTATTTTGCACTGGTCCTCCTTCAAACGTTTGTCACTGTTTCCCTGAGGAGGCACATATTTTTTGGGGGTACTTCAAGATTCGGTACAGTATAGAGGCACTCGAAAGGGATGATATTTCAGCATGAAAAAGTCGGTCACAAGGACATTTTCCCTTAATTTCACGAGCACAAGGCTCAGTAGCTCCCAGCCAGCATTGTGAAAATGCTGATGATAGCATATATTCCAACACCCCTAGTAATAATGATTATGTGGTGAGGGGGATTGTACTGCGGAAAATGGAAAAGTTTTCAGCGGGGTCTCTACTGGTGTATCATTTACAAGTTTAGCGACATAAGTTAGCACAGCACTTTCGTTGCCTCCACATAATAGTAGTACTAACACTGAAAATAGAGTGGCCAAACACCAGAACAATGGTCGACTTTAAAACTAGGGGACGGTACCAGTTCGAACCGGGAAATTGGTTTGAATGAGAAAGGGCCATGCCGCATATTTTCCAAGCGCAAAGATTGAATACCGAATGGGCTCTAATGGCGCTGGTTAATAATACTCAAGTTTTATGTTATGGCTGCAAGAGGTTTATAAATGGACCATATTTTGAGTCGTTCCTGTGTGTAACATTCTCGGGGGCTGCGAAATAGTGCCATTCTGGGAAATGAAGCATTAAGATGGATCTTCTTGCAGGCCCTCAAAGACTAAACACACATAATTAGCCTCTGCGGGGCTAGATAACAAAATGTCGCATTAGGCTCAAGGTTGGGTAAGGGAAAGCAGATGATGCGGTCAATTTCTTCGACAAAGGGAACAAAGAGGGTTGATACGCTTTGTGAAAATACTTTAATGATGCCATCATAGCTTTTAGCAAAATACTTTTACAATTTAGTGAAATTTTCTTGCACTCGATGTAGGATGTAGTGGAAAATATGAGATAGGGCTAGAAAGAGTACGGTGAGAAGACAGAGCAATGAGTGGAGGACAAAATTTACTAAAAGTGGTCATAGTAGATATTTGCAGGCAAATTGTGTAATTTTATGTAAGGATCTTATAGAATTCGCAAAATTCACGCAATAGTAAACGCCGTGCTATAGTGAAACTGTGCTTCTCAAAGAACATTAATATATATAATTAATTTAATATGAATATGTAAGTTGTTACAAATTGCATAAAACACCGATATAATGCACCAACCGGACATCAGAACTTGGCGCTTTGTGATGAACCGCACTGGTTCGAAAGGCGTAGCGCCAAAAGAAAAAGTTTTTTTTTTTTAAATTTGTTCAAAAAAGGGGAAAAATTTGTTCCGGAGTTAAGGAGCTGTTTTGTACTTATCTTTTATTCTATGTAAGTTGTAGTAATAAGAAAGTATTTATTTATTGAGTGCCAAGTCCCAATCAGCAGCTGCAGTGTTCACGGTTTCTAAGAAAGAAGAGGTTGTACGAAACTTCCCCAGGGTGTGAACCAACGGCGTGGGAAAAGGACCGTTAATTGCCAAGGATAGGGAATTAATGAATCCTGAGAACAGAAGATCATTACACTGTATATTCGGAGCATCGACACCGATAGATATAAATGATGGACGGGTAGCCAGGAAACTATACTTTCCTTTGATGGTTGATAACGCTTAACGGGCCAAATAATTCGCTCCATGCGGAGCTTACATATTCATAAAGGTCAGACCAAAGGTCCATTGCGACCACTCTAAACGGTTATGAGATCAGATTGAGAGATTGGAGATGTACCCAAGAATATGTTTGTTTCTAAGAACGGCACTAACTTTCTTATACTTTGTAATCAACCTACCTACCAACACTAAGGAAGCGTCGGAGACCCTCCTCAAAGTAAGACATTTTTGATACTAAGATAGTATTAGTGAAAGAAGTTTTCATACAAAATAAAATTGGGACGTCCAGAATTTTAGCTCTCTCAAAACTCCTGAAAGAAATGAGTTATTTCTGGGCCCTACAGCAATAGTCGCTGGGAAAAATATTTTGAAAATTTCCTCTACTACCATCTTCTGTTTTTCCCCAGGACTACAGGCTACAGCCATTCAAACAAAATGTGCACCGACACCTTCACTTGACGTCCTAATTTCTTTTCTTTCTCTCCGCGAAGATTGTCCTATAGGATTATAAAATATCCCCTGAGCTCTGACTTCCCCGTAATAAAAAAAACACAGATCTACTCAAATTAGGAGTGGAGTCTAATTTTTGGTCCACTCAGAAGTGAGCTTACTTAAGATTTAAGTCCCCTCAAATCTCAGTCCAATCAACCTTTGAGTTTGATCAAATATGAGTCCAATCAAAATTTGGATCCACTCAGTTTTGAATCGGTTTTTTTTTGAGTCCGCTCAAGTTTTGAAACCGCTCATACTTTCTATGCTGAAACTTGAGTGGACTCAAATTTAATCGAACTTAAATGTAAGTCGGATTTAAGCTTGAGCGGACTCAAATCTTAAGTAGTCTCACTTCTGAATTGGCTAAAGTAGTGGGATTATTCTGATACCATTCACATAAGGAACCATAGTAATAACAAAAACAAATCACTTATCACGCGCTCGACTCGAAATAAGGGCAAAATTTAAATGTCACAAGAAAAAAGTTCTTTTCTCACTTCATAGATGGCGTTAGTTAAAAGGAAATTTTCAAATAATACTCGAAATATACAAGAGGACATTATAAGCCAACTTTATACTGTTTGTTTGAATGAATGTTTATGTAATTCGCGCTAACTAACTAGACGCGAGAACGGGGCTGCCGACGCGCTTCGGCATTAAAATACATATAGCTCTTAAACGACTGCGCGGCCCATTAATACTTGACATGGAGTATAAACACAATATAAGCTTTCTTTTAATGAACTTAAAAAAAAATTAAAAAACGCCAACTTTGTAAAAAACCACAAAAAAATTTTTCGTTTTTTTTCAGTGAGTTTTTTTTACTTTTGAAATCCAATTATGAGGTTAAAAAGGTCATAAAATAAGGTATAAAATCCTGTGGTTAATTTATTTTACTATCCCTTTTTTAAACTGAATAATGGCATTCGAAGTAGTACGTACCTCACTGTTATTCAAATCTTCAAAGACCCATATTTGGTGAACCAGGCTTGCCAATGTAAAAATATTTTGTATCTGTAGCGAGGACATGTACATGTATAACATACTAAAATATAACTGAAATCGGAGACCTGAACCTTTTTTCCCTGTCCGCTTCACGTGAAATGTCCCATGTGTTGCTTCAGAGTGTGTAGCTGTCTCGTGATATCGAGTGATATAGATCCATCCACAGCTGAATTACTGATAAAGCAAGTTTTAATGACATTTTTGATGTTATATTGGTTAAACACAACAAATGCAGCAAAAACTAGTAATCCGTCAAGAAGCTAGCCCTGAGCAAAAAATTACTGCATACATCTAAAAATTACCACTTAAAAATGCAAATGATCAGAGAGCCAAAACTAAACGCAACTATTTAGTCGCCATTACAGATTATGCGCAATTTACAAACATATTTATAGTATCAATGGAATAAAAATGAAATCCAACCTAGACAGACAATTTCAACTCGATATTAAAAAATTTTGTGTAATTAATCTCACTCTCTCATCGGCAGCACTTCTTTAGTGCATAAAAAAATTTTTTCAGTGTAAAAGTGATTTGCTTAGTGATCAGTACAAATATTTCTCGTATGGATCTGATGGAAGATCCCTAGATTTCCAATGATTAAGGCTTACTGATGATCCTTCCTGCTAGTATTTCTGAAGCAAATCATATCGTGTTTTTCAAGTTTAAGTCTGAGAGTACAAAAAGTAAATTAATCTGGCAAATGGGCAAAGTTGCAGTAGGTAAGATTGGAAATTATCTATCACCTTGCTATATTGACTTTATGGATAAATAATAAATATTTTATTTCGTCCGCCCCATCTCCCATAGTACCACTGACCTCCCATAGGAAAGCTGAACTCATTATTCCGTTCGGTCGGAATTCTACCGATTTTGTATGTACAGCTTAAGCAACAGGTTATGAACTTCTGGTGATAAATGCGCTTTAAGAGGAGTGAAAAATTCACAGAATTTTGTTAGATAAGGTAGATATAGTATATATTTGCATGCCATTAGAAAACTAAACATTCAGGCCTAAAATTAGTACAAGTCTTGGGTCTTTACCCTATACTGTAAAGAACGGAAAAAATAATTAATTATACTATACCCATTAGAATGGATGCTCCAGTCTAAAAAGTAGCCGGACTACTTACATAGATGTCCTCAATAGGTTTCAAAAGTTCGCTATAAAAACCAACGATTTACTTACTTATCCTTCCCTAAGCCTACTTTCTTTTACAACTATCCAGATCGCGAGGTGATTTAATAACTTTTCAGAAATTTTATTCCAAAATTCAGACATACTAGGAGAAATTGAAAGTATATGAGTGACATAACGTTTTTATATGTTCCCTCAATTTGCACCTTAAATTTTAAAGCGCGTTTTTTTCAGAGGTGTCCCCTGTAGGCCTAATCCTCCCATGCAAGCAAGCAGTAAAAAGACACTTGCAAAATATTTTACCATGCAGAATAATGAAAAAAGTTCCAATAAATCCATGTATTACATACTTATCGATAGCAAACACCGAACTTAACACTAAAGTTACCCAGGAACGCAACCCCAAAGTAATGAACACAACCCCGAACGGATCAGTGTTGCCATTATAAAATTTCGAGAAAAGCTCGATGAAAGTCCATATAAAAAAGTGGCTGAAATACGGAACCGGGAGCTTTCTTTGTATAATTAATATATAAATTACATTTGAGTTAATATACTATCATCAGATATACAATGAAATTGTTCTTTACTGTCTCCGAAAATTAAACAAAATTAAGTAAGATACGTAAATATGATAAATGCCTTAATATAATCTCCAAATTCGGATCGAATGAGATATCCTTCTAATTGGCACACAGAAATGAGATTCTTTACGGTCATTCGGTGCTAATGTACCTTCCAGGTGTTTCTAATTTAGTCGGTCTGGGAATAGGATAGCTTGCGCACATTTATGGCCATCCCTTTAAGGATGGTTGAGCTTATTACAGCGATAAAGGTACAAGACTATGTGGTTACCTTCGTTACTATACAGTATTCGGCATTGTAACTGGTACGTGTACCTAAACTCTAATCATATGCTTTCAGTAAAGTGCATATCTCAATCGCAAAGGCTGTGAATCTTGAGGGCATTTCTGGACACTCGGGTTTATTTCTCTTCAGACCTTTGTGAACTGAATTCAGGGAGCGTGAAATTAAAGAACACTGAGTACAACAGATATAGGCGACAGTGAACGAGTTTTTTTTGGTATGAATTCAAATCAAATCAAGTTCTGGGGGTTATTTATTTTACTTTATTAAACAAAACAGTTCCACTGTAATACAATTATGTAATTATTATACAGTGAAGTTGTATGTTTCTTCTTCAGTGCAATTATTTAAGATAAAATACGATGCAATACCTTATTGGGCGTAAAATGTTACATTTTATTGTAGAATTTTCATCATATTATATTAATGCAAAAAAGATTCTATTCGGTTCAGAGCATTAAATCAATATCATTCATCTCATTTCTTCTTCATCCACTGTCTTTACCGCTGTATGTTGGTTGGTTTTGAAGGCTGTAAGATTAAATCCTTTTTAGTAGATTTCGTCTTTAGACATTTCATAATTAGGGTAATTTTGCTGACCCTTGAAACTACCTTACCATCAGAATTCCAAAAAAGTGATACTGAATTTCTGCATCCTCCTATCTAGCTACGTTGCATCGATTGCAGTTTTGAGGAATTTGTCCTTAGAAATGAGTTTAGGTTCAGATAATAGATAGGTTTTTTATTTAATTTTATTAAACACATCAAAATAAACAAAAACTGGTACTATTACTAAGTATCGTTACTTTGTGACAATCATTACACGAACGTCGTATTTCTTACTACTTTTTCAATCCAATCAACATAATCGGAAATGTCGTAATAGGCAGTCGGAACGGATTCCTCACATATTTCTTGTTCTGTTACATGAACATATGCCATTACCCCTATGAGCAAATCACTGCATACATCTCCAGGTATATGGGTAACCAATGGTCCACCACTGTCACCAGTGCAAGCTGAGGAATCACCATCTCGCTGAGTACACAGGTACGGCTCAGCCAAGGTTTGGTTTAAGTGCTCCACGCAGTTATCCTTAGGGATGACTGTAACATTTGCAGCCATAAGATCTCTGATCTCAGTCTTCTCAAAGCCGATCGTCATTAAAAATCCTGCTCCATGTTCTTGGTTCTTGTTTATCATCTGAATTGGATCCATGAATATGAAGTCGGTGTGCATTTGGAGAAGAGCTATGTCACAGCCTTCGCCTAGAGTTTCACATTCCTGCTTCATTTTCACGTCCACCACGAACATAACCTGTGCGTCATTGCTGTAGAGTTCCTGTGTTCCACCCCTCACTGTCATATTATAATTGTCCAAACCTGTGACACACAGAGCTGCTGTAACCACCCAAGCAGTTGATATTATGGACCCTCCGCATATAAAATTGCCATTGTATTCTATAGCAGAATAGTACAAAAATTCTCTATCGCAATAATATCCTTCGGCTTCGACAATTAAAGGTGTATAGGAAGTGGGGCGAGTTGTCGGTGACCCATAGGTCAGTAATGATATAGAGATTATTGCAAAAGTGCAAATGATTGCCGTAATGTGCTCCATGTTACTGTACTGTGCATTTGGTTGAACTCAGCATTTATAAGACTCGAAAAAATATTTGCATTTATTCAGGTGTGCCCGTTTAACCTCTTGTGCTGGAATGACGTGCTATGCACAATGCACGTCCAATTTTATTTACCTCTAAACAAAGAATGACGTGAATGCAGGTCGACAGATTTTCTTGTTTGAAATAAGCAAATAAATGAGACAAAGAACAGATGGAAAAATAATAATGATCAAAATGAAACTCTTTCCAAAACCAATGTCATTCTGGATTACAACAAGGGCATGTGTGGGGTTGATTTACACGGTAACTACTTATTTTCCTTTCCTCTGACAATAAAGTTTTTTAAAAGTTACTAGAAAATATTTCTCTGTCTAATTGATATGACTTTTTTGTTTTATTTCGCCCAATAAAGCAGATAATAAACACCATACTATCCGTTTATACTTACGATTTTTATCGAAACGAAATCATAACGGAAGACAAATCGGATAAAAATCGTAAATGAAAACACCAGTTTCGATTTCGTTTCAGATCTCGTTTTCAATAGAGTGTCTGTTGACTTTTCGTCAGTTTTTTATCTGATTTTGGAATTTAAGATAGTGACAAATGAGAAAAAAG
This sequence comes from Dasypogon diadema, assembly GCA_006980735.1. NCBI lineage: Eukaryota > Metazoa > Arthropoda > Insecta > Diptera > Asilidae > Dasypogon > Dasypogon diadema. Next base: position 20,592 of record QYTT01094307.1, read on the forward strand.
AGAGATAACTAAACAGCAAAAACTAAGCTCAATTGTTCACAATTAATTGTAAAGAACGGATAGAATTTAAAATGATTGAAATTTGTAGAGTAATAAAATAAAATTGACCATTGTTTTCTGCTTGTAAATTAAAGTGAATCTTCTACTTGACAAGAAAATTGAAGAAATCAGAATCGGTTTTGTTCAGATATTGAAGAGATATCGTTTCGACAAAAATCTTAAGTCTAAACGGGCCAATATTCATTTTCAAAATTTCAAAATTAGACGTCTCGGAGCTAATTTTGCGAACTGCAATCACTCCCGATTTTCGAACGTGCGGATGGGCATCTGTAGGCCTGTATGTGTCTCCAAGCAAAACAATGGGTGCATTTTCCTATATATTTTTCAATTACTGAAGGTAAAAAAAGACCTTAAAGAAGAAACATAATAAGCGTAATGAAACTACCTGGGAATGTAGAAAATGTTTCGTTGAACTGCACGTTCCAGATTGTTTTGAACTGTGTCGTAGTGTACAGAATTATTAATATAGTGCTTTGATTTGTAGTTAATCTTATCTTTAGTTAATTTAGTAGTGTAACTATTTACACGTAGGTTAGTGGTATGTTCGGCGAACTATAGAGCACGTATTGCCATTGTAAAGTGCATGCTGTATTCATTGAGTGCTTATAACAATTGCAATTGGCTACTGTCCTGCTAAAGCACTCGAAAAGCTAATGTAGCTAATTCTAAACACGACTATCTTAACGCTGTCACTATACCAGACAGATAACCGATCGCCCACATTCATTATTTTTTAATACAATTTAGAGGATTCAAAATATTTTCGCTTATTGACTTAGTGAAGGCATACCATCAAATCCCTGTAGCCCCAGAAGATATGTACAAAACAGCAATTACAGCACCCTTTGGCCTCTTCAAATTCACTAGAATTCCTTTTGGTTTGCGCAATACCAGTCAGACATTTCAAAGATTTGTTAAGGGGTTAGGCCACCCTAGCGGCCAAAAAACATGAAATATTTCGTGATTTTTTTTTTCAGCGAAACCGTAAAATAAATCGGATTTACAAAGGAGGTGTTTTATTATACATGTAGTTTGCAATACAAAATAATTTTTTCACGCCGATATGTGTCAAAATGGCGACTGTGCAGCATTTTTTCGACGACGCCTCTATTTCTGGGAAGGTCAACAGCCGGACCAACAGCTCCTGTAATTTTTGAGTTATGACTAGACACCAAAATTTTTTCGATTATATATAGGAATAGCTAAAGAAGTACGTAGAATTTTTTTGATATATTGTTTTTTGTAAAAATGGCGCATTTCTAAATCAAAAATTATAAAATGCCATGGGAGAATCATTAGGAAATTGTTTATAAAAAAGGAACTATGCAATATAATGAAAAAATCCCATGTAGTTCCTTAGAAAAGGTAATTCTAAATGTACATTTAAAATTTAAAATGAATCGGTTGGAATTTGTTTGAGTTATGGGTCCGACAGACTTGAAAAATGTAGTTTTGAGATAAACGCGTTTAAAGTTTGTAGACAGTCAGGAAATGATACTGTGGGTCAAGAGGAGTTGCGCTAGAATACGAAAATCGAGTACTTAGGGATTTTCCACGCACATAATCTTTTGGAATACAATTCTAAATAAATTTCTACAAAAAAAAATCGGTTTTTAGAAAATCCTAGAGTGGCCTAACCCCTTAATGATATCGTGAGACACCCCGACTTCATTTACGCGTATATTGACGATATATTGGTAGCGAGCAAAATTGAAGAGGAACACGTTGTCCTGTTGACAAACTCGTCACCTTAATCATCACATCATCACAGTTCACTTGTAATATACGACGTATACCTGTTAGGAATAACTCTGTGACGGATCTTTTATCACGTCCAATCGAAAACCAACTGTAAACATTACCACTATCAATTTAAAGACCTTTGTCCATGTACAAAAGGAGGACAGTGAACTGCGTTAATTACTTTCAAATATGAATGAAACAAATTCAAATATCAAATTGGAGCTAGTACGAAGAAGAACAAATATTCGACCTTTTGTAGCTCTCCCGCTACGTAAGCTCTTCTTCGCGTCCACGCACAACCTTCAATATTTTAAATTTTTATTAACGAATATTTCCTCAATACATTTTAAATTTGTTGATAGCTATTAGGGCATGAAATTAGTCTGTACGCTACATGTAACAAATGTATGTACAAGTCTTCATTTAGAATGAAAATAATACAATTCCTATATATATATAAGACAACCTGCCAAAATGTAATTGCTTTCCATCCAAATATTTCTTCCATACTATGTGGTTTTCTATCAAATTCTTGTGGAAGATGACATCTTAATTAAATCAGTTTGTTATCCAAACCCCCTCCTTTATCATCACTCAATTTTCTTTTCAAGTATTTTCCTTTCCAAATGTAACATAACATTTTGTTTACCGCTCCTAAATTGATAAGGTGCATCACATCCAGAGGAAATTGCGACACCATTCCTATATCGAAAGAACTTAAGGTGATGAAATTTATCTTTTCTCTATTTGAAGTCCATGCCTGTTCTAAATGAGCAAACTGATATGCTATATATACCAACCTGTTGTTTTTATCTTTCCTACCTGAGTACACTTAGGGCATCCCTTACCGAAAGTGTGACGACCAATTCCTGTAAGAAAAGCTCTTGCAGAAGTATCACATGAGTATCTTTAAATTAATAGTTTTTCCATTTGATAATACTAATACTGTCCGGTTTTTGCGAACCAACATGTGCCCCTAATAAAAATAGTTTTATTTCTAATTTGTTTGCAATAGACCCCAATATTGGCCAGAATGTTATTCCTGAACTTTTTAGTAGTGGTATACCGTCAATATCCATATCGATAAGGAAATAATTTGTTGATTCTGGAAAAATTAAATTTATCATTTTTATTGACTTCTCCAGGAAAAAGTGAAAGTATATTCCAGGGTAAACTGGGATTTGATCTATTGGTTGATCCTTAATTTTCAGTAAAGTATTACTTGAGACAGGTACATTCAATCTTCATTCTCTTATAATCTTTAGAATATCATGACAAGCATTTCTCCGTATTTTATGCCGTCCGCCGCAATCTCTGAGATCATCACGTAATAAATTATAATTACATGCACTATGGTTATCAGTGCAAATATTTTCGGCATCTTGCGAAATACTTTCGGATCATTACTGTTATTATCATCTTCAGAAACCTGTACATAATTGTCGTTACTTTCAGTATTTATGTCGTCCACTTACGTCAAAGCCTTCTCGAGATAACGCGTGGACAAGCAGACAGACAGATGGGCAGACAGATCGATATCCATTAAAAAATTTATTTTCTTCTCTCAATAATGGTAATATAGTTTATTTCGGTGTATCATGAATATCTTTACACGTCACAAACTTTTGCAACACGTTCTCTGCCAGGCTTTAATCACTGAGAATAACTCTCCCATATGTGTTCAAATTACTTATGATGTTCTCATGTAAGAGAAACGTTTAGGGAAAACGGCACACGTGCCAGCGAACGTGATTTGTTCGTCAGTTAATTGTTATTGATAAACTATTCGCTTATTCATTAAATAAATTGCGCAAATTTTGTTATTATTATATTACAATAAATTGATTTGAATTCATTTTTACAATTTCTAATCGTAATCGTAATCTGCAATTCTTAATTTTATGTGAATAGAAATCTAAAACATCCTATATATATTTACTACGAAAAAAAAATCAATACATTCCATCTGTTCTGACCTTTGAATTTTTCTGTATCGAGCCAGAGCGAACCGAGAAAATATTTGATCAGTTGGCGAAAAGAATTCAAGTACTTAACTCGAAGTGAAAACCAAAAACATTTTGTCTAGTTATTTAGCGAAAACTTTATTGGCTTACCATTTGGAAATTGTTGTAATGGATCCGATTTTACGAATTAAAAATTTCGACAACATTCCACGTTTTTAGAGAGATGTCTGTGTGTGCGAGTGTACGTACATTCGTATGTCCGTGAACATTTTTTTTTTGTTTGGAATATTTCGAGAACAAAAATTAATGATATCGAGTCTGAACCAGTTTCATTCGACGCATAATTGCATAATGAACACCTGATAATGTTTGCAAAAAATTTCAATTAGTGGTTTTTTTATAACAAAAAAAACCATTAGAAAATTGTAAAATGTTTTTCGTCTCGTATATTTCGAGAACATATTATGGTGTGATCGAGATAAATGCGGTGGCCAGAAATGATAGAAAGAAATAGTAAATATTTGCGAAAATATGTATAACCTGGTCACCACTGAACAAGCGAAAATATAATCATTTACCTGCAAACTCATAGTAATAGTTGAAACAAGTTAGTGTAGGTATATAATAACATAATAATCTAAAATTTGGTTACTTAGCCTCCATTACCTAAAGAAAAATGGGGGTTCTTATTGTTGAAATTACTTTAAAGATGTTGAATTTTACTATATTTACCTCGTTCCAAAAAAAATGAAAACTTCACTTAACTTCTACATAACCGACAAAGTCGGCATAACTACTCGAAAAAAGTTTACGCTCCACAAGAAAAATCACTTGTAATTTAGTTTTTCGTTAGCCAAAGTTTAGGATAAACATAAAACCGGCCCCAAACACCAAGCGAATAGTAAATCTCCAAAAAATTTCCTGATAAATGTCAAAAAAGATACTTTTTGAAATTTTTAAGGAAAGAGAATTTTCCTAGAGAAAAGAATGGAGAATAAAATAAAAAAATAAAACAAAATTTAAAATATGAACCGATCCTTACCGATTGTAAGCCGATTCTAGACGTTTACTATAATAGGGGCTAGAAGTCCAAATAGTGGCACATTTTCAATGTATACGTCCGGTAGGTGAAGTGGAAAACTTAGACCCGAGCGTAAATGTCACAGTGCCATAAGAGTGTGAAAGTTACCAGTAGGAGAAACAAAAAGTTGTAAAAGTGCAACACCGAGGAAAGAAGAAAAGAAGCAGTGAAGCAAGGAAATGTTGGGAGAAGAAGGAAAAGCAAGAGTGTGCGTGGAAGCCAGGAATTCGAATGTGGTGAATGGAAAGAAGGAAACAGAGATCTGTGTTGGCAAGGGAATTGGACTGAGGAGGAGCTAATCGTCGGAAGAGAGGAGGATAAATCAAGGTAAGTACCTCCACTTAAACGTTTCTCTTGTTTTGTTTTCGAGTGAGAAATTCGTAAGAAAGGTGAAAATTCGTGCGCTACCTTCAAATCACCATTAAATTTTTAGCAATGAATCTTTTTGCTTGTTAGTTAAGTGAGAGTAAGAGTTAAGTGAAAGTTGAGTCATCTCGTTTCTCTTTGTCAAGCTCGTATTTGTGATCTAGGCATAAAAAATTTAAACCACATGGCGCCCATTTTCAAGTGATCCCCCATTTTCACGCTAGCCAGGTCGGGACTCTTCCATAATAAATTTGGCGCCCAACTAGGCCCTTTAAAAACAACGAAAACAAAAGAAAATTTCAAAAATTTTCACAGAAATCAAGACGAGCATAAATGTTGCAGCATAATTGTTGATGGTCTCTCGCTAATATTTGTATTCTTGTGACCAGGTAGCGCTTGTTTACGCACATTTCAAGAATTAAAAAAAAACACTTTCATAATCATAAACAGTTATATTTTTCGTTCTAACCAACTTTAATTTGGTTGCATTTTCTTTAAAAGGGAGTAATAAAGAAGTCTAGAGTTACATACCTCTGTTCCTTCGTCGTTGGTTATCGCATCCACTCGGCCACTTGCCACTCAAAACTTTCTTCATGACACTTATTTTGTTTTTGAGTTTTCATAAATTGTGTTCGCTTGCCATTAGCAATTATCACTTCCGTAAAAGTATTTGGTTTGTTATCGACTTTTAAGTCATCAACTAGCCATATAGGCTTACTCAGAAAGAATTAACATATGAGCTGAAGGTATCAGGCCTAACCCCAGGTAAAGTGGACGAAATGCGGGTAAAATTGCGCGAGGCCGTGAGGGCAAGAACGGATGGGGCAGTTTTACTGGAAACACCGTATCCATTTTCTTTCAAAGAACATATTCAGGAATTGAATTAGAAATACGAGGAAATAAAAATCCTTCTTGAAACTCTTAAGGGCAGTTAAGACAACTCTGAATATAAAAAAAATATCTTCCCTGAAATTGAATGGGCCTTAAAGAGGACGGACAAAGCTTGGAAGGAGACGAACAGATAAGGGAGATGTCACAAATACGGGCCAACTTTGTGTTAGCATTAGGGTCTCTGAAATTAAAGGCCGAAGAGGATTCATTTCATTTGTCCTTGTCAACAGTTGTGATTAATAATGCCCATGCGCGAGTTGCCCTACATAAATGGGAAGTGAAATCTACAGACGATCAAGGCTAGTCTTTGAATTCTTTCTTAGAAAGGGTTAATGAGCTTTCAGAAGGACGGGGGGTTACCAAACAACAGCTGTTCCAGTTTGCCTTGAATTTATTCTCTAGGCGAGGGTAGGTTGGTTTAGAGCTCACAAGGCAAATTTCCATTCATGACAAGAATTGTTCACAAGGAACTTAAAAAGGAATTTTTGTCATATGACTATAATGATCGTTTATTAGGTGAAATAAAAGGTCGAACCCAAGGTAGAGATGAATCAATCAGGCGCAGTTGCTTGAACGTGGTCTAGCTTACGTAACAGCAGAAAACTCTTCCATTGCAGAAATAAGGTCTGTCTTCGATGTAGTCGTGTTTTCGATGTAGTCTTCTTGGACACATCGCACGTTTTTGTTACCGCAAAGAGGGCCTCATTAGCAACGGAATGAACAATAACCCTCGTGGAAACAGCAACAATACGCCAGAGAATCCCCTAGCAAAAAATCAAGCTAGACCTCAGCCTACGTCTCAAAAGGAGATGTCAAGAACAACGCGTCAATCGGAAAATGTGAGGGGAGCTCGATCATAGAGGGCTCCAGTAATTCTGGAGTCCACAAAAGTAAAGCAAGAGAAGTCACAGAGTTGTAGGTCACTCAGTACAATCCTGCATTTTATATTTACAGATGTAAATAACCCCCCCCCCCCTCATGATGTCAGTCTTTGGTATGCGCATTAGAGGGACTCGGGAGCCTTCAGAACCATAATAGGAGGATCAAGGTGAGGATTACTCCAAAAATTAGGAGTGAATGTTAAAGGCAAAAATTTTAATGCTATTAGTTTAGCTGATGGTCGTAACGTAAGTATACTCGGAAAGGTCAGTTTACCAATCGAGTTCGAAGGACGCGTCAAAATTTGGGATGTTTTAATAATACCTGAACTCCCCCAGACTATAATTCTTAGGGTCTTTAACTCTCGCACAGCAAGAAGAATAGAACGAGCTTGTCGAAAGCTTTGGGATTAAAATGGGAAAAGGGTTAGGCTGTAATAAAGAGGTTGAACTTCTGGCAGATACTTATGGGAACAAACTCCAAACAATTCACAGCTTTTACTGTTCCCAATCGAGGCTTTTTTTTCAAATTTGTCGGGTGCCTTTTGGTCTAAGTAACTTGCCGGCAACATGGCAGCAGTTTATTGATAATGTTTTGGCAGGGAGCTTAGAGAGTCACATTTTCGTGTACCTCGACTTTCGAGCGTCATAAAGAAGACTTGATCAAAGTATTGCAGCGGTTGCATAATGCTGGTTTGGTGTTCAACTTTTAAAAATGCGAGTTCTATCGAGCGAAATTAAGGCTCCAAGTAGACCTGGAGAAAGTAAGATGTATCCTCGAAAGTCCTCATCTGAAAGTAGTGTCCGAAATTCGAATATATTAAACTTGCGCTGTTTGCCCATCGGTCAATCCAGAACGGAAGAAGGAAGCTGGACTCATGGTAGCACGTAATGCACCGGATAAACCTTGCTTAAGCATCGATTTGGTTGGGCAGTTACCGTGTTCAAATCGAGGTTGCGCCTGTATACTCAAGATAGTGAATCAGTTCAGCAAGTTTCCTATGTTGTTTCCCTTGAAACTAACTTCAGTACAGTCTTCGTGCACTAGAATATCGTTTTTTCTTACTCTTTGGCGTGCCTCGTGATCAGCGACAATGGTGCTCAATTTTTTAAAAAAGTTTGTAAAGGCTGTAAATCTTGAGGGCATTTCTGGACACTCGGGTTTATTTCTCTTCAGACCTTTGTAAACTGAATTCAGGGAGCGTGAAATTAAAGAACACTGGGTACAACAGATATAGGCGACAGTAAACGAGTGTTTTTTTGGTATGAATTCAAATCAAATCAAGTTCTGGGGGTTATTTATTCCACTGTAATACAATTATATACCTTTTATACAATGAAGTTGTATGTTTCTTCTTCAGTGCAATTATTTAAGATAAAATACGATGCAATACCTTATTGAACGTAAATTATTGCATTTTATTGTGGAATTTTAGCTGTAAGATTGGACCCTTTTTAGTAGATTTCGTCTTTAGACATTTCACAATTAGGGTAATTATTCTGACGCCTGAAACTGCCTTATCATCAGAATTCCAAAAAAGTGATACTGAATTTCTGCATCTTCCTATCTAGCTAGGTTGCACCGATTGCAGTTTGTCCTTAGAAATAAGTTTAGGTTCAGATAATATATAGTTTTTTTACTTAATTTTATTAAACACACCAAAACAAATAGAAACTAGTACTAATCGTTACTTTGTGACAATCATTACACCTACGCCATATTTCTTACTACTTCTTGAATCCAATCAACATAATCGGAAATGTCGTAATAGGCAATCGGAAGGGATTCCTTACATATTCCTTGTTCTGTTAATTTAACATGTGCAATTACTCCTATGAGCGTATCACTGCATACATCTCCAGGTATATGAGTAACCAATGGTCCACCACTGTCACCAATGCAACCACAATATTGCTGAGTACACAGGTACGGCTCAGGTAAGGTTTGGTTTAAGTGCTCCACGCACTTCGCTTTAGGGACGACTATAACATTTGCAGCCATAAGATCTCCGATCTCAGTCTTCTCAAAGCCAATCATCATTAAAAATCCTGCTCTATGTTCTTGGTCCTTCTTTAACATCTGAATTGGATCCATTAATATGAAGTCGGTGTGCATTTGGAGAAGAGCTATGTCACAGCCTTCGCCTAAAGTTTCACATTCCTGCTTCATTTTCACATCCACCACGAACATAACCTGTGCGTCATCGCTGTAGACTTTCTGTGTTCCACCCCTCACTGTCAGATTATAATTGTCCAAACCTGTGACACACAGAGCCGCTGTAACCACCCAAGCAGTTGATATTATGGATCCTCCGCATATAAAATTGCCATTGTATTCTATAGCAGAATAGTACAAAAATTCATGTCTACAGTAATATTCTTCGACTTCGAAAATTAATGGTGTATAGGAAGTGGGGCGAGTTATTGGTGACCCAAAGGTCAGTAATGATATGCAGATTATTGCAAAAGCGCAAATGATTGCCTTAATGTGCTCCATGTTACTGTACCGCGCCAGTTGGTCGAACTCAGCTTTTATAATACTCGAATAATATTTGCATTTATTCAGGTGTCCGGTTTATTACGCATGTCTCTTTGAGTGTGGTGAATAATAGTAAGATATTTTAGAACCAGGGTAGCAAAGGTTCAGCGATAACTTGTCAAATATTCAAGAAACACGTCTAACTCATGACATGAAATGTGTAATCAAGTGGTTGACTTTGCTGAATTGCCTAAATTTTTCCATATTTTGTCATTAAAGTCTAGTAAAGTTTAAAATCGCTTGGTGATATGTAAAAAAGCTGGAAAAAACGTCTTTTGTGGTTTTTTCCGAAATCTTTTTGTTTTTTTATAAAAAGTTGGTTTTTTCATGCTGCATTCATTGAGTGTTTCTAACCATTGCAATTGGCAGCTGTCCTGGTGCACTCGAAAATCTAATTTAGCTAATGCTAGACTATCTTAAGGCCTGTAATAACTTAATAAGTGAATGACAGTCTGGCTGGTCAACACATCTGCTCTTTTACTGATAAATAATTTTCTTGCAAATAGATACCAGAAGGATGTTGTCGATAGGAATAATCCTTTAATATCCTCCCACTAACATGCGGTGAGCTTATTGAAGATTGTGTCGAAAGTTTAATTTGTGATCTAGATAGGATTTTTCAATGCAGGTTGTCGTTGAAAACTAAGAATTCTCAGTGTATGGTTCTAGGCATTACGGAGGACCATCCTCTTTATGCTTTAGACAAAATGGCACTCATTTTCCTCTTGTCAACCAGGTCTGTGAGTTAGACAGCGAGCATATCCAACAAGAGTGGTCAGCCGAAGCTCGAATAAAAACAAGGATTATCCAAAAAAAAACAGAGATAAATTACAAATAGTTTAAAAAAGGGAGTTTTTGATTTTCCGAAATAGCGACAAAAAATGTATTAGTAACTTCACTTCTGTACAAGAGAGAGACAACAATTCATTTCAATTAACTTCACTCGAAATGTGCAATGATTTCCACGGCCGTTTAGCACGTGCTTTGAATATGCTACTCAATATCTAGTGTATCAGTACTGATGACACTGAGGGAAAGAGGAGAGTCAACAGTTGGGGTAGCTCAGGAGTTAGAGCACCCAACCAGAAATTGGAAGATCGCTGGTTCGACTCCAGTTCCAGACGCTGGATTTTTTTTCGTGTCAATATTACATAGGGTCATTAAAATAAATGTCTCAAAAATTTATCATCATTGCAATTTACAAAAATTGTTACGTCATTTAAATTAAAACTTAAATTAGAAAATTAAGTACCACTTCCAAGAGTGTAAGCGGCGCGCCGATGACTGAATGGCTTAGGGGTGTATAAAAATACTCTGTTGCTAGTGTCTCAGGGAACTGGGCACACCCTGTTGTAAAAGGCGCCTTGGCCTTGGATTTCTGGGAGGATTGACCGTTTTTTATCTTCAATTCTCGTGGAAACAAAAATGAATAAATGTAACCACAAAAACGAAAGAGGTTAAATAAAATAATATAAGAAACTTTTAATAGTAGCACTTTTATAATTGAAGACAAGATAGAGGCATTAGGTGGACACAAATATTTAAATTGAATTAAATTTTTGAAGTGAATTTCACTTCGAAGAACTAGAATAAGTGTCCACGAATAATTCTACAAGCACATTATTTTCTTTTATTCCTTTTGTCTAGGGTATAACGTAATTGGCCTAAACTAATTATAACTTCTTTCATTGTTTCCTTGTTTTCTTGTCCCATACACGTTCAAATTACTTGTGATGTTCTCATGTAAGAGAAGGTTTTCGGTAAACCTTTCTCTAAGAAAGTCTAAGTCATTTTTATGTAAGTAGAAATCTAAAACATTCCATATAATTTTCTACACAAGGGAACCATTACAATCCATCTCTGCTGATCGTGAAAATTTTCTGCTGGAATTAGAGCGAACCGAAGAAAAATATTTGATCAATTGGCAAAAGAATTTAAGTGCGTAATTCGAATTGAAAACAAAATATTTTGTTTAGTCATTTCACGTTTCGAGGTCCTTAGATTCTGTGTGTGCGAGTGTACGTACGTTCGTACATTAGGTTCGTACATTTTCGTCTCGAATATCTCGAGGACAAAAAATGATATCGACTCCGGACCAATTTCACACGACGCATTATATAATTACCACCTCATAATATTTGAAAAATATTTGAATTGGCGGTTTTTCTAAAATAACAACTTAACTCTCAAAAGGAAGACAAAATGGCCAAACGGGAAGTTGGTGATATGGGCAGACCAACCGCACCCAGTTTATTTTTGTGGTGTTTATTTTGGAATTCCAGTAATGTATTCAAAAGGTATCGAAAATAAACTTATCTTACTATATAGTCTTTTTTTGTGTCGAACTTAATCACTGAAAGTAACAATTTTCCAATTTTCTGTTGGAACCAGAGCGAACCGAGAAAAAATATTTGATCAGTTGGCAAAAAGAATTTAAGTACGTAACTCGAAGTGAAAAACAAAAACATTTTGTCTAGTGATTTAGCGAAAACTTTATTAGCTTACCATTTCGAAGTTATTGTAATTGATCCGATTTTACGAATTGAAAATTTCGACATAACTCCACGTTTTTAGAGAGATGGCTGTGTACGTGAGTGTATGTACGTTCGTATGTTCGTGGACTTTTTTTCCATTTCGAATATTTCAAGACCAATAAATGATATTAGCTCCGGACTAGTTTCATTCGACGCATAATTGCATAATGAACATCTGATAATATTTGCAAAATATTTGAATTGGCTACTAAACTCTCAAAAGGAAGACAAAATGGCCAAACGGGAAGTTGGTGATATGGGCAGACCAACCGCACCCGGTTTGTTTTAGCGGTGTTTATTTTGGAATTTCAGTAAAGTATTCAAAAGGTATCGAAAATAAACTTATCTTGCTGTATAGTCTTTTTTCGTATCGAACTTAAACTCTGAAAGTAACACTCTCATTTACGTTCAAATTACTCATATATCGGATTCCAGAAATTAAAATGGCGGATGAGATTTTCCCTCCCTTGAGCTTAAGCAATACCTTAAAAAATATCAACAGAATATCAGAAATATCAATATGACGGTTAGAAATATCAACTTCTTCAAAAGATTTTTCGGGTGTCACGAAAATACGCCTATATATGTAGGTTTTCGAGGTCCCTGATTTCGCATCTGCAGTCAGGTTTTTAAAATTTCAAATGCCGAATCCAATATGCCTGACAAGATTTTCTAAATGTCAATAAAATGTTCACAAAATGGTGAATATATAAGTTTTTGAGGTTGCTTTTTACAAAACTGACATTAACTTGAACGAATTCATGATAAAATTTAAGATAGTCATAAAAACATATATATTATATAATATAAAGTTACTTGGGGTCTCTAATTGCGATTGTGAAATTAGGTTTTAAAAATTTGGTATGACAGATCCAATATGACGAAAAAAATGTATTGTAATGGAATTTTCGCAAGATGAGAAGCTTATGAGTTTTCGGGGGTGCTGATTACAAACTTGGCATTATATTTTATAAATGTTCAAGATGATGAATGCAATATGTCGGACATCATTTTAAGAATTTCATAGAATGTGTATAAATTTTGAAATATTTAATAAATAATTTCCAGTAGTTGTCAAAGCAGAAAATTAGACATTTTAAGAGATTATTATACTTCCCTTTTTGTCTAACATAAAAGAAAGTTTGAAATTTGTTATCAATGCATAACATGTCCCAATTAAATGTTGGAAAATTACCAGGCGGGCAATACGGAAACAAGTGGTTATTCAATTTGTTGTTATGAACATTAGTATAGTAAGCAATGTGTATGGAATTTATTTGGAATCCAAAGGAGTGTACTGAAAAGTATAAAATTGAAAATTAAAGTTGGTTCAATTTCTTAAAAAAGGGGGTTTTCAAATATGTCTGTATAATATACAAAGTGCAAAGGCTGAGGTTTCAAAAACGAATGTTTTGGAGAAAATTTGGTGGGCGAGACTGTCCGGCCTTGACGAACAGGAGAAAGATTATCGCAGGCTGTTCCACGGGTAGTATGAGACAAATACTCAGTATAACAAGAAATGTCGAGGTTAGAGAATTGCTCAGGGACACTCCGACGCAGCCCATCTAAAACGACTCTTGGCAGAGGGACGAGAAACACCCGAAAGCAGCATTATAATTCCATATCCCGTGCAAAAATTGCATTACATTAACATTCTCTCGCCGTAGATATCTTCTACCAAAACTGAATAGTAAACCCCCTCTTCCTCTTCCCCCCCAATACTGATAATTTGAAAAACGACAGTTTTGGTTAATTTTATCGCAACAGTTTTGAATGCAAAAAATGTCAGCTGTTGTCTCTTATTGATATATTCTACACTCAGTCTATCCACCATTAAAGTAATCATACCAACAACCACAAGGAAAAGTTCCGTAATCCAGGATACACGAAAAAATCCCTAATTTATACGAAGATTTCTAACCGAGTGTAAATAAAATTGAAAAGACTTTTCTTCGCCAGAACTTATGATGGGAAGCAGTTGCTTGAAAATTGAGAAAGTTGCTCACCCATCCACGGTAGGTTGCCCATACTGAACGAGGACCTTCTTAAGTGGATTAGGTTTAATTAAAAGCAAAGTAAATAGAAGAGGATTATTGAAGTTCTTTTCTTTCCACCACGTCTTTTAAACTCAAATTTATTGATAGAATTTCCGAGTTAATGAATTTTTTTTAATCATCCTCGATTTCCGTTCTGCTCTCAATGAAAAAGTTTAAATGGCATCTCGTTAGATGATGAAGGTAATTATAAATCTCATTTGCTCGGTTAATGTTCTTTTTAATGAAAAATCTGGTGAGTATGCTCAGAAAGGAATATTGTTACTAACAAAGCCGCATAAAAAGAGGTCATGGCGTCTTGCTGAAAATGGTTTTTTGGCAGTTGAATTCCAGAACAATAATATACCAGTTGAAAGCCGTTTCATTCCTTCCTGTCTTAGTTTAAACAGATTTAAAAAAAAAAATTAAAAAAGAAATTGCCACCCCTTAAATTTCCAAGAAATCTCCTTAAATCCTTCGTGCTAGTAACCTTAAAAATAACCCCAAGTCACTCGTTTTGCAGAGATTGGGTCCGTCCCATTTAATCAAACCGCCTCTAAATTTCGATACCTTCGGAATCCCCAGCTATAAACTACTTTCGGGTTGATTTCCAACACTTCCGGTGTTATGTATCTACGTATCTTGACTTGTTTCTTTTTCTACTTTAAAATGTAACCACTTGGAAAGAAAAAAAAGGGTTCGATGCTTTTTTGATACTTCCAAATTGGTGAAATAGTGTAGGAGGACTGAGGATTTTTAAGCTTCCACCCATCGCCCCATAGATCGGAATCTGAGCGTTCAATGAGTGTAAGCCGTTGTCATGGTTCTTGTTGTTTTTCCAATTTTTCATGCAATTTATTCAGATGAGAGGGATTTATTTTGGCGCCCCTTATGAACACAACTCTTTTGGATACTTTTCGTTATAAAAAATTACTGAAATCTTTTCCTCCATCCGTGGCATGCAATACCAAAGTACTCTGAAGTGGATTCCTGGGTGTGCTGTTAAGAAGACTAAAAAATATTTATTTGCCGATCGATTGATTTTTGATATCGTAGAATTTTTCATTGACGGAAAATAGATGGGTTTTGGGAGTGATGGATTGGTTTTAAGGTTTTTGGCAAAGGATATTTAGATATGCTACGATTGAGTGGCTTCAGGAACCACACTTTTATATGATTTCCCTAAGCAGATTTTAGAAATTATAGTATTTCTGGTTAATTTGTACCAGGAAAATGGTTGGTGGGACTTGTACAATGAAATGGTATCAAACAAGATAAAAGTAGCTGACTGCAATCTGAGGATTGCCGTCGAATACCGATAATTACAGTTCGATGTCCGATGTTTTCCTTACCGATGATAACGAACATTGATGTTTTCTTACCAACGTTTACTTTCATGTTTGCATTTCTCAAGGCAGAAATAGAATGAGAGCTTTGTCGATTTTGCTTCGACATCACGTTCGAAAGTAAGCAAAGAAAAAAATTTGTCTGATTGTAATTTTGCAAAGAACTTTGAAGCTTGAGCAGCGAAAATTATAAACTGATAAATTTTTTTCTTGCCTTGAAATAAATACAAACTGATAATTATGATATATTATTTTTTAAACATTTTGTTTTTATTTTATTGGCAACGGCTTACCTATTTGTAGATAAAATTATGTGAGCTATCGTTACATTCTATCGGCTTGGTTTTGAACATGAGTGGAGGGAGAAAAAACTTCTTATTAAAGTAGTTGGTGTATTGAGTGTAATATAGATAACTTTACTTGTAACTGATATCCTTTGAATAAGAGTGATTAAATTTTCGATAATACGATTACACTTTAGACCACATTTAACGTACAACTAAATGAATTATGGAAAGGATATACCTTACGGAAATGGGGTTGTACAATATTTTAAAAAAATATTCATAGCGTTGGGACAAAGTCAGTAAGGGCAGAATAGAGGAAGTAATAAATAGAAAAAAACAGTCCTTTGCTTTAGTAATAAAAGATGTAAAATTTACTCTGGCAAAACAAAATGATAAATTTTTTTGACCTGATATAAAAATATAATCATTTCCTTCAAAGAAGAAGTGTAAGCTAAATAAAGTAAAAAAAAACGATTTTTAGAGAATATTTCACATTTAACACATTCTCATAGAATAAGAAAAGAAAATAGGCAATATTTCCCTCATTTGCGGTATTACTTTGTGGTCCATTACTTTTTTGGTGGAATTAGATGAAAAGGATGCTTCGTGGATGATTATCAAAGAAGATGATTTTTTTAGACTACCTTTCTGCAATCTTTGTCTGTTTGTAGTCATAGGCCTGCCAACATCTGGCCTCCAATATATTTAACGTCCATCCAATATATTTAAAAAAAGTTCTAAGTTTGTGTAGAAATACACGGTTAAAAATTTTGGAGTAAATTTTAATATTTTTGGTATTGTATATATGACTACACCAGAAAAATGTTAAAAGCTAATCCTTGGCATATATTAAAATGAAATACTTCTAGCCTTAAACTTTAATACCAATGATGAGTGAGTTTTAAAATGTCTACCTGTAAAAATTGAACCCAAGCTGTCAACCCAGAAAATTTTTTATTTGTACATATTTTGTAGTATTAATATGAAGGCATTAAAATACGGAGCCGTAATTCTCCTTAAAACCCATTTGTCCTCTTAATAGCAATCCGTATAAATATTGAAACTCAACTTGGGTCGAGTCAGAACTAAATTTATTGAGAATATCACAAGTACTTATATACTATACAAAAATTTCTATTACGAATTATAACCTAGATGAAAAAAAGGTTTTTCATATGTGGCAAAAAGTGTTGCCACACAACATATACTTGAATGTACTTTTAATATTTTACGACGATTAAAACTAAATACGACTTGCATTGAATATAAGCCTTAATATTAGAAGAGTATTAGAATTTACTCTCGGATTTTTAACCGTGTACTATGTATATATGAAATGTTAGAAGTCTTTCATTTTATATTAATTTTAAAGAGCAAATCCAATAAAAGGAACAGTGAATCTAAAAGTTCTCCGCGCACAGATCATTCACATGAAGTTTTTTGATTATCTACGAGATATAAGTAGTGAGTGATAGTGATACATAGTTTATGGGATTGATAATTTGTAGAGTTGAGAAAATATAAGCCAAAAGCAGAAGTCCCCTAAGGTTCATTTATTTATAAACTTTATGCAATTTTAAGGAATTGCAGAGATGCTTTTAAATATCAATGGAGTTTAGGCAATGTTTTACAGGCATCGATGTTTCCCAACGATGGCGTCTTCGATGGTAACATCGATGTTTTGTTTTGATACCCTATTCCTACTGCAATCCATTAAGTTTTCAAGTCAAGTTACTACTAAATACAATAAGAGAAAGCTCGCATGCTAGCAAAGCGCCGGGTTTTTTTTAAGATAAAATTTCCGAAAAAAATCTTGTTTATGTCGATTTTTGAAAACTAGCTTGCGACACGTTGACTGTCACAATTTGCATAAAAGCTTTCGTGAGAGAATTACGTGTTAGAATTCACTTGTCGTGAGAGAGCTTTTAAGTACCGGTCACCGATAACCGGCACGGTGCTCAAGGTACTATGGAGTGTTTTTCTCAAATTCAAATTCGAATTGTTTTTTATCAACAATTGTGCAAGTAAGATTCTTGTCTTGAATCTGTATAAGAAAATAAAATAAAATTAATATATTCGGAAGATCGGAGCCATTAAATGCTAAACCAAATTGTTTAACAATAACTACATTTACTAAAAACAATAAATATAATCAAGAATCAACTAATTAAGTATTCATTTCATGAAACGACTTATTATTACAAGATTTGGTTCTTAACGATTACTTTCTGCTCAAAAAATTAGAAACCAATTTGCAAGGGTTGAAGCTTAAAACTGGAGCTGATTTTCCTACCAAAAAAAAGAAAACTTTTTTTAAAAAATATAGAGATGCTGTCAAAGAGAGCTCTATTGTATAGATGGGTGTTTTGATAATTGTTAGGGAAACCAAGTGTGAATGTTTCGATCACCTACCCAATTTCCTTCAAGATCAATTACAGATTTCGTTTGGAACGGAGACGAAAAAGCTTTCATAACCTTATTTTCTTCAGAAAATCTAAGAAAATTTCTGCATAGTTTGCAAAGCCTTATTGCAGTATTCTTTAACATCAATATTTTATTTCGAATTTAAGACTTGCAGGCTATGCAAGAAAGTATTTCGTAAGAGATGTTTAAGATTAATCAACGCTGCATGCAAAGTTCTGAACTCTTATACATACTAATATTTTCTGGAGGTCTTAACAATTGTTTTCTATTACCGCGAAAATTGCTGCGGTGAAAAGCTCCTCAGAAACGTTCTAGATGTCATCAAGAGCTTCATTCTAAGCTTAAAATAATTGATTTTTCAGACAATGCATCCAAGCAGTGATGGGCAAATTGTCTGCATAACGTAAACTAGGCTATTATTGATGCGTAAAAAATGACGTAATCTTTGACGCAATATTTGACGTAGACAAGGTAATCTATGTCGGCAATGTAGGCAACGAACATTAATAAATAAATTCTTAAATGACGGAAAGGTAAAAAGAATGTGTGAATATACATCTTATTTTCTAATATTTGTATTTGTTCTATTATTCGATTTCAACTTATTCCTTATATCTTCCTATATCTGCTCATCTACCTGGTTCATTTTGTAGTTTTTTTTTTACTTTTCATTTTTCGCAATCTTACACCTTTATTTTTCCCAATTTTCCTTCTGTCCAGAGACAAAGCAGAACAAGTACATAAAGCCCAGTTAGAATGCGATATTTTGTATGGAAAAATTACACAATCAACGTCACATAATACAATTATTTAGTGCAGAAAAACCTCTTTTCTAATTAGCTTTGTTAAGTCAGATGCAGCAAGCACATAAATAGGGCCCTCGTCTACCAAAAGTTTACATTATCTATTAAAAGTTTACATTATCTACACAGACTATGTATTATCTACATTGTCTATGCATTGTTTACCCTTGAATGTAAACAATGCAAATCTACGTGTAAATGCCCATTATTGCATCTAAGAAATCATCTCATAATGTAAAGAATAATGTAGCAGTAAGGCCGAAATTACACTCAGAGCTGCAAGCGACAAGAAATTAGAGCATATGGTAAAGCTGGTTTCAAATTACATTCGCAGTGGCAAACTTCATATTGAAGCCATAGCTGCAATTGCGGCTAACTCTAAATTAGCTATCTCTAAATTCCTAATTTCTGTAGCATTGCTGCTAACAGAAGGCAAACATATGTTAAAGTAAACATTTTATTGACATAAGCAAAAGTGATGAAATGGAAGAAGAAATTATTAATTTTATGAATGAAAATTCGTTACATTTTCCCACTAGAGTATATCTTGTTTGATCAAAATATGATCAAGTGGAATATTATTCCATTGTTCTATCAAAGCTGGTCCTTGAGAAGCACAGTTGTTTATTGTTTTCTATCGTATACGAATTTCAAATTACGTCCACAAATTCTTAATGGGGTTGATGTTCCGACTCTGAGCAGGTGTTTTAATAACATACAGACAAATATATATATATATATATATATATAACCCAAAAACGGTAATTTTGTGTGGCATGTTTAGGATCGTTATTCCAATAGGAATGAGAGCGACGCAAAATCTCCAGAATTTTCAGTACTAGGTTGTAAATTTTCTTTTAAAATTATATAAATAGAGATATTAATGCGCAGTAGCATTTATGAATTTTAAAGCTCTGTTTATTTGTCAAAATGAAATTCTTTTCTTTTAATTCCTGATTTGCTTTTCATACGAAATTTATAAAATAATTATATCTGTTTTCATCTACAAAAAAACGTCCTTCCAGAAGTTTCTACTTTTGTTTCTGAAGGCTTCGACGAACTCATATTTTTTCTTTCTCTCGGCGGCGGTTATGTATGGATTTCTTCTTAGAACGTGTTCATATTAGCCGGCATTTCTAAATAGAGTCCGACCGAACCTTTAGCAGAATATTCGGCTTCGGCCAGAATGAGGCCGAAGGTTTTGCTGAAGTCGAATATTAAATTTACCACCTGAGTAATAAAGATTAGAAATATGGAGATGATGCACGGGCTGCAGTCTTCAGTTGGCGGCGCTGAGGATGGTGCACAAGTGCAGCAGCGACTAGAAGGGAACGTGACCTAATTCTGTTCCTGACTAAATAAAATAAAAAATTTGTACCTGTGTTATTTAAATAAATAAAAATGAGTTTCTGTTCTAGCCAAGAAGGTGCACTTCTCAACAGGGAGTCGAGAACCATTTACCTATTTTCGCATAAGTGTTCATACATTCCAGGTAATAAGTCCAAAAACAAAGAACCACTCTATCCTACTTCTAAAACTTGGCGGCAATTTCAATTTTTCATCTTCGGCCATAAAGCTGATTGATAGCTTTTTGTTCTATCGCAGTCAGGCTGTCAAGGTGCAGGACTCCCTCTCAAATGCAGTGCCCCTCAAATCAGGAGTTCCGTAAGGCTCGATACTAGGACTGCTTCTCTTTAGTCTCAATATTAATTATCTCCCTCAGATAGTGTGTAACTCATCCGTCCATCTGTACGCTGATGACGTCCAGATCTATCTCAGTAGGCCAATTGGCCCAGTAGACGCTTGTGTTTGCAGAATTAATGAGGACTTGGAGTACATATATGGTCTGTGAGAAATAAACTCCCGCTAAATCCATCCAAATCTAAGTGTGTTGCAATATTTAATGGTTCTATCAATGATACTACCCTCCCTCCAGTTATACTTATTGGCTCAACTCTCGAATTCGTTGAATGCGTGAAAAATTTGGGAGTGCATATTAACTCCAAGCTGGGTTGCAGCAGTAACATCGCAGCTTCAATCGGTAAAATTTATGGAGGGTTGCGTAGACTCTGGTTGAGCTCGAGTTGTCTCTCTAGTGAGCATCGCAGAAGGTTGGCCATGTCCTTATTATTGCCACACTTTACTAATTGCTGTAGTATCTTTTGCAAGCTGGTGTGTCGAAGAAAGTGGCATTCAATGGCATGATTAGATATATAGACTACCACGTAACGCTCATATTTCAAAGTATGCAACATCTCTTCTAGGTACTTCCCCTCGAAAATTACCTCACTCAACGTCAACTCATACTTTTCCATAAAATAATTGTGGAACAAAAGCCAGAATATTTGTATGAAAAGCTTCACTTCTTGTGTTCGACCATAAGTCATCA
Source organism: Dasypogon diadema (assembly GCA_006980735.1). Taxonomy (NCBI): domain Eukaryota; kingdom Metazoa; phylum Arthropoda; class Insecta; order Diptera; family Asilidae; genus Dasypogon; species Dasypogon diadema. Next base: position 41,930 of record QYTT01094307.1, read on the forward strand.
GCTTCTCATTCCACGATACAATTCCCTCTTTGGTGAGCGCTCTTTCTTTGTCCTGGCTGATTGGAGGGAAATTAAAAAAAATGATCGATCATTTGAAATTCTGTTTAATCGAGGGCTTAGCTATATATTTATATACAGATCACTCTGCATGGATAATACAATTACTAGCAAAGAATTCTCCAAGTTGATGGTGTTTTCCTACTGTGGCGGCTAGAATGTCATTGCAATAGGTTGCCCATAATTCTTCTGCTATTATTATTGCTAAATGTAAAAAAGGAACCTGCAAGGTTGCTTAGAATTAGCACTCAGCCATCTCAAGGAGTTTAAAGACTTTTCGTTTATTTGTAATGCTGAGAATGCCCTACGTTTGGTAAGGCAATTTATAAGTTCTTGAGTGGTCATCACAGACACTACCTGAAAATAGTTTTTTCATTTTGTTTATTAGAACCTGGTTTTGTAGTGGCATAACACTTTACTGCCCTGCTAAGACCCGCAGGTAAGTACATTGAGCAGAAGAAAATAGGACTAAATAATTGAAAATAATTTTGAAGAGTTTGTATTTCAAAGAAACTATGGTTTCTTGATCGTAAAGCAGACACTTTGGAACTCACTTTTAGTAATTTTCCTATTTGAATTTTAATATTCAAACTCTCTTAGATAGGAGGCAGTGTTTTCAATACTTTCATTTACTTAATCCTCTTTTAAAGCACTGTGAAAGAATACCAGTAATTACTAGTGTCTAACGCACAAAAGACAAAATGCGACATTTTCTGCGTATTTAATGACAAAAATACGAAAATAATTTACGGCACTATAAATATTAATCCATTTCCACTAAACTAGATAAGTCCATTTAGTTTGATAAATGTCTCTTACCAGCACAGACAGCAGTACCCCTAGGAGCCCATGAAAAGCTGTGGAACACCAGCGACTTCAGCAAATTTGACTACACAAAATTGCGCCGTATGTAGGCACAGGCAGCTCTCCTACTGCTCCTTTAATAGTACATGCAGAGTACAACCATGAGCCTTGTTTATTGTAATTGAGTCCTGAAAATTCTCCGAAGGGAATTATTTGTTATGCACCCTCCATAGGAGTATCTAGTCGAATGGCAAAATTTACAAAAACAAAATGAAGTGAGAAGTGCAAGTACAGGAAAAGAGAATTCAAGAAATCTTAAGACCAAAGGAGGCCACTGTAAGCTTCTGCCTTCATCTCTGAAATTATATGAGGCCTGTGGGGCGTATGTGATAAGTGATAAACACTTTGCCTTGGATTTGATTTTAAGGAGCATAACAATCTTGCTACGTGTGTGTGTGTGCGATTTAGAGGGTTTCCAGTTTGCTACAAAATAGATCCAAACGAAGTTAAGGGTTTCTCAAGATTTTCGACTCTTGATCGGGTGAGGACCTAATTTGGTGTTTTCGGGTGGAAAATTGAAGGCATAAGTTACCCTTATTGAATCCTGACAATGTGTTCTTGATAATCTTTGGAGAAAGTCTTCGTGTATCCAACGGCAAAGATACGGTCTTATTTTGTTTGTGCTAATGACTACATCCAATTCGCAATATGCTGCTAGTTGTAGGGGAGTATTTAGTGGCCGGGAAGAAGGTTATTGCATAAATTTAAATGGCTTCTGGAATAACGTACTACCAATTATAGAGTAGTTAAGAAAGTGAACTTCTCATCGCTGGTTAAATATTTTGAAAGTTTTCGTATTCATGTCCTGGGATTCAGTTTGAAAGTTCTTCATGGGAATAATTTAGGCAGTTGATGCTAAATATTTGTAGACTGAAATTGTGACTTACTTAGTGCAAAGTTATATAGATAACCGGAGGCAGAGATCTTTAGAATTTTATGATGTGAAAAAAGCACAGATGATGTTCTATAGCGTAAAATGGAAATTTGGTTAGAAAAAAGTGAAGGTGGAATCAAGAAGTTAAATGTAGTAGGTGCTACGGAATATTTTCCCTGAAAATCAGTGGTTAATAGAGGAGGAGAAAGCAGAAGATCGTGGCCTGTTCCATAGATGTAATGTAATAATTAAGGAGGAATCTCGAAATTGGAATTCAAAGGCAAGAGAACTGATATGTCGGGAACTAGACAAGATATCAACACGAGTGTGGTCTCAAATGAAGAAAGGAAATGACCTCTACACGATACTACAATAAAATGTACTGATTGCAGGGCGAGGGGTGCTCACTTGAAAGATGAATGGACTGATATCTCGCGAAGTAGACAAGATATCGGTATGTGTTTGGTCCCAAATGAAAGGGAGATGCATTTCCTACACGGAAGTCCAATAAAATCTATTATTTGGAGGACGAGGATACAGTATCATGTATAGGTCATCTCTTCCTTTCATTTGGGACCAAACACATACGGATAGTGTTTTCTTTGACGAGGAAGTTTTGATGTCAGACGCTCGAAAAATGAAGAGAAGGAATAACTATAGCAGCAGGAAGCCAGAAGCTCGAGCAGGAAGTTTTTCGAATTCCTCTTTGTGCTTATTTCATGAGTTCGGGTTCGATGAGAGCTATCTCTTTCTGGAAAGCGAAAAAGTTGAGAGCATAAATATCAAAAAAGAAATCTGAAAACAAAAATCAGAAAGAAAACCAGTTTCGTGCACGACTCAAAAACTTTCTTGTAGGGTTTGTGTAGGAAGTTCTACTCGCTTGCATAAAAGGGAATAAAAATAGCGTTGGAGGCAAAAACTTCCTCGTCGAAAAGGCACAAAATGTTGATTGACTTAATAATTAAAAATTGAGCCTTAAGTAGTAAAATGGGTGGTTGAGTAGTATCTCTCCGAAGCTTTCCCCGAAGGGTCAGGGGTCAATGTATTTCAAAGTTTGATTCATAGCAATCGTGATATTCTGAATCTGATGTATCGGAAATCTTTACGCGGAATGGTTATATGCATGCGCGAGTGCGATCTGATAAAAATCCTATACTGGTAATGTGATGCTAACAAAGCTGCTGATGGTAGTGAGAACAGAGATCGTGGAGTATTGAATACTTAATTGCGCTGATGTCTAGTCTTAATGGGTAATGGCTTCTCTTCGCTACTGGGATATGTCATTACTTCTTGCATTACCTTTTTTAGAAGGTAATGAATTACAGAACTAGTTTTTTGTACGGAAAACTTTGAATTACTTGTAAAACCATTTAATGAATTTTCTATTCATGATGGAAGTAGTTCTCTCCGGAGTTGATTACCATTTTCGCTGCTGGGATCCTTTTCAGAAGAGATTTAGCATGTATTTTCCTGTGAAAATTTAAATTTTCATCGTCGTACTACGTCATTCTCGTTCGAGTTCTTGTATAGTGAGGGTGTCTAGTGCAAAAGTCCGACATTGCTATAAAAATGTAATGCCTTTTTATACCCTAGATGTAGGGTATTATAAGTTTAAGCAAACGTTTGTAACGCATAAAAATATTCATGATACACAGAAGTAAACTATATTGCCATTAATGGGAGAAGGAAAGAAGTCGTTTAATAGATGTCCATCTGTCAGTCCGTCTGTCTGTCCACGCGTTATCTCGAGAACGCCTTAAGCTAGAGAGTTTAAATTTGGTGCATAGATATCTTATTAAGATTGAAAGATCAAGTTCGTAAATGGGCACATTTTGACTACTGCTTCATAGGATTTCCATATGAAACCTACAGCTAGATCAAACCAAAAATCGATATAAAAACAACCTAAATATCTTAGCAGAAAATGAACCAAATCGAGCAACTATTTCAGAGGGTTGCCACATGAAAGTTTTATTCTTTATAACGGGAAATGTATATTTTTTTCAAAATTTTTTGCGATCGTCATAAAAATATGTATATACAGGTTTTCGAGGTCGCTGATTGCGAATCCAGAGCCGCATTTTTTAAATTCGAAATGGCGGATCCATTATCGTGGATAAGATTTTCTAAACGTCAATGTAATGTTGGCAAAATGACGGATATATAGGTTTTTGGGGTTGATAATTACGAATTTAATGTTAACGCTTAAGAATTCAACATGACGGATCAAATATGGTGGTCGTAAATGTTAACTTTTTCAAGAGTTTCTCGATCATCATGAAAAAAAGTCCATATGAGTTTTTGGAGGTCGCTGATTTCGAATTTGGAGTCAAATTTTGGAGATTCAAGGCCAAGTGGCGGGTCCAATATTAAAACTAAAGGCTGCGTCGACAGGTTGTGGATAGTAGGACTGCCTTCAGATTTGAAGGTCAGCTGCGAATATGTAAGAATAAGTAGCTGCGGACAACAAACGCATTATTTTCTTCTCTTCCCTACATCTAGGGTATAACATAATTGGTCTAAACCAATTATAACTTCTTTCCTTGTTTCTATTGCCATTAATGCAACCTAGAAGTGCTTGTCACTTCATAGTATTTGTAGAATCGGTTCAGTAATTGTTAATGATTGTTCTGAATAATTAAAGCAAAAAATCAGTTAATAGGGATATTTTGAATAACTACTTCCAATTAATCAATGACTGAACCAGTTCTGGGTAATGGAAAATAGAGACAACTCCATGTAAAAGTAATGCATTTTTTACACAGGTGGTAATCTAAGTCAGAAGTAGTTCTGCTTACTAAGAATTACTTGCGGAATCAGTTGGGATGCTAAACCCCCTGCGCAAACAGCAATTCAGTCTACTCCATACACCTGGATCTCTTTTTACGCGGTTTTTTTTACACGATTTAGTTGCTTTTATGCGGTTCTTTTTACGCGATCCCTTGCTCTTTTTGCGCGATTTATTTTCTTTTACGCAGTTTTTCAACTCATTGCATTCCATTTTGAATTACATGGTTACCAGTTATATATTTTGCCCAGATTTGGGCAAAATTGATCACAAAGTTGATATTTTTCAACTTGAATAACTTTTCAAGGGCACAACCAATCGGGACAAGTATGGTACCGTTGGAAAGACACAGGTGTGAATTCTTAGGATGGGGATTTCCTCGAATAAACGTTGATCAGGACCCTTCAAGGAATCGACATTACCGGACACCATGTATATACAGAGGGCAGAATACATGGAAAAAGTAAAAGGTAATTTTCTCTATGCGGTTACGCGATTTTGTACGCGATTTTGCTCTTACGTGATTCCTAGCTTTTACGCGGTTTTTCTTACTCAATTCCTTGCTTTTGCGTGGTATGCATCCACCGCGAAAAAAAGGTCCTGGTGTGCATATAAGGCATGGGGAATATTTTGGCAATTCACTTTCAAATGAAACAATATTAAATATGCGAAATCCTTCTGAAGATGCAAACCCTTATGGAAAGACTCAAAAATGGTGTTAAGAGAATACCTTTGCAGTTGGTCTAAATTTTTAGAAGTCTCCCATAGCCTTAGGGAGTATTACTTGCTCCGTTTGCGTCTGTATTAAGCATAACGAGTGCGATATCCATTACGCCGGACTCGCATCCCATTTCACATTTTATTAAGTTCTAAATCTGACCTCCAAGTAGCGTTGAAAATTGTTTTATATCTCCGCAACCACCAAAAATATTTACTACTTAAACTAGCCGTAAAACTCCCATATAGAATCACTTTGGAACTTGTTAGAAAACAATTTCCGTCCACAGGAAACTTTCCCTTCACAATTTTTCGAACCCATAATGCCAGGAACTCAATAAAACTGATGAGAAATCACCACACGAAATCCATTTGGACAATTTAAAAGGATCCAGTTCATATTTTCGTGATGAGCTCCCTGTTGGATTTTCTTTGGTGTTCCTTCTCCTCCTTCAAAGCAAGATAGCACATCATAAAAAGTTTTCTGGCCCAAAATAGTTTTTCGGTTGTATGTTCAGATTTCTCCTTCTCCAGATACTGTTAGCTTTTGGTATTCCTTTAGCAGGTATGGACCTTGGGTAATTTATCTTTCTAGCCCTACGTGCATCACACTTTCATGAATACTACCAATGTCTTCTCAAAACTACACATGTAGCAAGAAGAAGAGTCGAAATTTTCACCTTAAATTTACAGGACTTTTAACTGGCATATATTTTTCAGGAAAGCAATCATATTCCCAGGTATGTGTGAAATATTTCCCACCTTAACGAGATTTTCTTGGAATGCATATATTATAAATTAAGTATGAGGGGAAGAAAGAGTACCTGTTGCCGATGGTCTGGCCCTTTTCAAGTTCTATTTCTGCTGCTTCTACGTGTCCACATAAATATCCTTTATTGAGCTCCTTGCAGGAAGGTTGTGCCTGATCTTTTGCCGTTCTTCTCTAATGTGAATGGGGTGTTGATGTCCCTATTCACTTCTTAGTTCACAAGCTCAGATAGAAGTAATGATAGGGCTCCACTGTCTAGGGTTTATATGACTTCAGGGAGTCGTGACGATTATATTCTTAGAGATGTGTTCCCTTAAATAAAGCAACAAAATTTTAAAACCGAACTGAAATGTAGAAGGCGGTGAGAAAGGACTTCGTAGAGAGATGACTGTTTGCCTTTGTTAAGTGTATCCGGTTGTAATAAATATTACAGGATAAAGAGGATTTGCAAGAATTAAACTGGAGCGAATAGCAGAGTCAAAGTACTGAACTCAGTGCAAAAAGGTAGCAATTTCCTTTGACTTCTCTTTAAAGAGCTGGGATTCGACCTTTGACATACTAGATTTCACTTCAACGTAATTAGGAGCTGTTGGTGTACTGAGAAGTTTACTGTACGCTTTTGTCTTCGTCTTCAGAAATTTTAATTGCAATCACTTGATGACTACAACAGTGCTCTATAGTGTCGTCTACATCTTGACAACTTTATAGAAGATTGTAGACGCTGTTCCTAATTTCATCGAGAACAATATCAATCACTTTTGGTTTCCAAGGCTCTTGGGAGCTTTCAATAAGCTCTTAATCTCACTTTAGATCTTAAACTTTGTCAAACTTTAAATTACTTTTCATTGTTTGTTGCTGTGCACTGTTCGTGTTCGTGTTCGTCTCCTGGGCGACGTACCTTGTCCTTATGCTGCAGAAGTACGCATCGCTGAATACTGAATAGTGTCTTCCTCTAGAGACTGCACCTCGAATTTAATTTCGTCCAACTATAAATCATAATATCATAAAGAGACAATTGAATCTATTATCGAAAGCTCCCTTCTAGTGGAGTTGGAGTGGTATAAGTTTGTTCCGTGTAGAAACGAAAAGTTCTTGGAATCTTCAATAAATGGAGAAAATCTGTCTGTAAGTTAGTCATTAAGTAATATAGTCTATTCAATATAGGAAGAAATCTATTTTAGTTTTTAAATTAAAAGACAAGATGTAAAACATAGGTTGACTTATGAAAATGACAATTTTTTCTTATCTTAGATCATTTTTGTTTTTCTCTTTTTAATTCTAGTCATACATTTTCTATCAAATAATACGATATACAACTGCTGCAATTCAATATAGAGCACTTATTTCTGAGCGGTATGGCGATATCCCAGAGATCTATCCGTCTAATATATATATACACTGGTCCTTCTTTGGGTCTTATAATACCAAGTCGGAGTATTGTCAATTTTCTACATACTGAAATGGAAGAAATACCAAGGCGTTTATTTATTGCATCAATCGAACCTACACCCACTGAGGAGAAATCCTGTTAGCGTGCGTCTCAGTCCATTTGGCCATTGGCGTGGGTCATTTAAAAAAAATCCGAGAAAATGATCAGTGGAAAAACAATGGAAGCTAATTCTCTCCGGAACATCTGGACATAATAATAATGAATTAATTTCGGGTCAAAATCACGCTTACTCGACCACTTACTCTTTAGTCTTGTTGTACATTATCACAGCTGCCTATGTTGAAATTCACAAAGCCATAACCTTATCTACAATTTACTCTTTCCATTATCTGTGGTTTTGACCAAATTATCGCCAGTTGACGACATATCGCGCCTAGAGGTTTCCTTCCACTTTTTTAGGTTATCGTGTACGGACAATATTTTGTCGAGCCTTGCTGCGCTAAAAGTCCTTTCTGACAACTCAACTCAACTCAACTCAACTTTATTGCACAGATAATATACAATGAAATATTACAAACTAATACAAAAATAAAAGTTCTATGTAGTAAAATACTAAGCTTCCTAGCTACTGTAAGGCAATGAAATGGCATAGCCGAATACTATTACGTATTTAGATGTATTTACTAAAAAGAGAGCCTTAACATTACGTAAATCACACTGCAATTACTGTGTGTTTATGCTATGACTTTTCCTTTCTGACAAAATTAATTGCCTTCACGGAAAAGTTTATGCCCTTCTCAGCAATTTGAATACTCTTAACTCAAACTGTGTTAGTTGATATATCTCTTCCTTCAGCCACAACGGAGTCGATTTTTGCAAACTTGTGCCAATAACTCTAATGCTTAGAAGAAAATCGACTTGCAAGTCACATATTGCGATATGAGCCGTTTTTTTTGAAAGTGGCCTAAATCACATTTCTCAATTTTAGTAAAAATCGGAATATAATTGTCATTTAAGTTCTCCAAAGGTATTATATATTTTTCTTTCTTATGATTGTTAAAGTGGACTTAGGCCACTTTCAAAATAAGCGACTCATTTTGGAGGCCTGTAGGAGGTAATCGGCAAAATTCCAATTGTATATACCGCTTTTTAGAGAATTCGTTGCTCACTTTCGAGAAATTGTCGATCGTAATTGTCCAAATAGAAGCTGTACTAATTTCTGAGCATATCAAACCTGTTTCTACTGATACAAATGGTGGAAATGCTTTAACGCCCGCACATTTTCACAGCCAGTCACCCATAGATTACGCTTTTGAGCCAAATTATACAGGGTGTCTGTAATTAACATGCACTTTTCTTGCATAATTTGGAATCCCCAAAAGTTTCCTTTAATTTGATACATCATATGTATCTATATACCTCCTTTCGTTTTCGGGATAACCCGTCCCCAAGATTGCTCTATTCTGTATCCAACTGACACAAATCTATCCCTTTTTTATTGTTCTGGTAGTTATTTTTGCTATTGTTCATAGAAAGGAACGCAGAATAGGGTTGGCGTGGGGACGTGTTATCTCCAAACCTAAAGGAGCTAAATGGATCCATGTGATATATCAAATTAAAAGGAAACTTATGAAAATTCAAAATTATGCAACAAAAGTGCATGCTAATCACGGCGTTTTTCGAGAAATGTAAAAAAATACAAAAATTTGAATTTTGAAAATTTGTAGCTCTTAAACGGAGAGCAGCCGAAGGGTGGGTAAGCATTCATTCGCGGTGAAAAACGACCAAAAAACTCCTCGCTTTTCTGCTTTGTTTGCTTCTATTTGTTTTTGAGATAATAATAAGACCTACTGTATAGCCAACTTCATGAACTCAATCCCTTTTAAGAGCAATTGAAAGCAATACATTTCCCTTTTCAGTTAGAATAAAGAGGTTTGCTTCTTGGAATTGGTCTCTCAGTATGAGCGCGGATATTTGTTTGCTAAATGTAGCCTAAATACCTATATTTAAATTTCTTCAAGTTTTAATTCATGCTAGGAACCTTTTTCTAAGGTGTGAGATCATGAGATCTCTGAACTAGGCCATTACTAGGGCCATTGTTCATCCACTCATTACTACCTGTGGTTAGCTAGTGAACGGGACAGATCTGTTCACTGACCCTTCCACACGGTCGACGATTTAGTAAAAGCCAGAATACGATCCCATCGTTTTCCGCCTATTTGATACAGTTCGTTAAGGAGAGTGACGGGCAGTGACACAGAAAATGCATCGCAGTCTCCGCTTCATCCCCGCAACCCCTACAGTCAACGTCGTTAGAGCGGCCGATTCTGTGCTGGTACGCTTTAAGGAATCCATGCCCTGTCAGAATTGAAACTAGCAGTCTCAGTGATGGTTTGTTCAGCCGGAGGAGTTTTGACGTTAAGCTAGCTTTAGGTGGGCCTCACAGTTCATTGATTGTACTGGCGACCGGAGTCACGTCCCCGGTTGATGTTGGTCATTCGCGCAGTTTGCAATACGCCCAAGTAGATATCTGGTTGACATCCCTACCGGGGAATTTGAGAGCCAAAAGCGGCTCCCTCCCTTGCCAGCTCGTCTGCTAAGGTGATTTTTCCGGGACAGATTATTGAGCTCGTATTTGTAGTCCCGTGTTAACTTGGATGTTACAAAGGGTTTCATCAGGGTACAGATCGCAATATTTAGTCCAGCCCGCTTCTAGTATGGCTTTGACCTCCGCCTGTAAAACCGAGGTGTGATCCTCGAGGTGCAGTGCCATCCTCACACCTAGGTCCTCACAGTGAATACCTGCCCCGACCTTCCGTTCTATTTTTGAACCATCCGTGTAAAAGATCAGGTGTGTCGAAGGGGGGACTACGGAGTCAGGCTCCCAATTCTCTCTTGGTGGGATCTCAAGCTTGAAAGCTGAAATAATCATCTCCTCCAGGAGGTGGTCATTATCAAGGACAAGGGATACCCACGCCGGTAGCCGAGCGGGCTGAAGGACACGTCTGCAAATTTCCTCTCCTGCTTACGTTCTTCTTCTTGCTTTTGATGACGAATGCAAACATGTTCTTTACACTTTCGCTCTGATTCGAATGCCTCGTGCGAGTCGCGAGGCGAGTTGCCATATAAATCCAGCAATCTACGTACTTCATAGCTCTATTATTATACGTTAAATGGACAAATCATTTGTTTCTATTCCAATGTAAATTTTAAGACGGAAACTACTATATTATGTAGATGCCTTTTTCCAGAACAGCAGACCGCTGAAATATTAGTTGGAGTTGGTACAATGAGAACGCACAGACTGTGTTTGAATAGTGTTATAAAGCTGCAATGGATAAACTGGAATCTTTAATAAATCTTGATGGAAATCTTGTTATTATCTAAAATCTAAGTACCTTGTAAATGTCTTTGGATTAAGTACCTTCAAATCAATATGTATGACCGGAGTCACTGCAGCAAATTGATTGAATTTCTTGCAACGTCTCGTTCGAGATAGAGTCACTGTAACTTAAATAATTCACGGCAATTAATCAAGGTGAAAAGCGATTGCACGTGATTCATTTAGAGATACAACAGCTATTTATCTTGTACAAATATAATCTTATGGAATTTCATTAATCCATTAGGATGTACCATTTATCAAACGATTAAGGGTGCATTGACGGCTACAATTCACGTCGAATTACACTTGTGAATTTGAATCCTGTATGAGCCGGGTCTTACAACATACTAACGCAAATTTCCACGCCTGAATGGCATTAAACCAAGTGCAGTGGTATTAGCATTCAAAACCAATTAGAATTTGAATTTTTTTAACAATTAGTTTAGTTCGAGCTCACTTGCTTCAATAAATAAAAATTTTTACACTGTATCTAGAGCACATCGATCCGATGACCACTCATACGAGTAGCAAAATTCACAAAATTCAAGTGTTCCCTCTTTCTCTTTCCAACTATTTTGTTTCCCAGAACTTTCTGACCGTCCGGCTGCACGTACATGGTCTTCACTTTATTTTGGGAATATTATTCCGGGATTCCAGTTTGTGGCTTCCACTAGCACAAGTACAACTGTGGTCCATTTCACTTTATTGAATTTTACGGGAGGAAATTTGTGGGCTCCATCCCCCACCACCAGCTTCACAATTTATAATAAACGCAACAGATGTTGGATTTGGTAGGCTGCTGCTGGTGATGGGTGTATTGGGCGATATAACCTTTCAAAAGTTTTGCTGGAATAAATGAAATATGCAGTCCCTTCTGTCTGGATGATGTTCATTTTGAGTTATTCCAGTGGACCCCTAATGGTGCGGTGTTATTTTGTGCGGGACGGAAATTTATGCATCATTCAAAAATAACTGAAAAGGATAGAATCATTTTGGATTATTTCATTTAACGGGTGATGATTTCATGAATCCTTTATTTGTTCACGTACAGAACGATATTTGATATTAGATAACTTTTGACAAGCGATGGGCAATTAAGTTGATTGAATTTAATTTTGATTTACTGTGTGGGATAGACCGCAAACACAATGTGATATAATAGGAACAGTATCCTGCGAATAATAGAGGAAATACCTTGTCATCGAAAAGGGAACGTGCTTAGCAAGTCTTTCTTGCTTATAGGTATGTTACTTGTCGAGAAGTGAAATCAGTATTGTTACACATGTAAGGCGAAAGTGTGTATTTGTGTAGGGAAACACTTTAACCCGAGATCAGAACTCTCTAAATTTATTGAGAATATCACAAGCACTTATAAACTAACAAAAATTCAAAGTATGAATTATAAGCTAAATGAAAAATAGGTTTTTCATGTGTGGCGAAAAGTTTTGCCACATTACTCCTCCTCCAGTGTCTTGATGGAATAATGACTCGTTTTCCGGATTTGATTGCAAGCTCGTCAGACGATGATGTGAGAGGTGTATCTTCGCTTAGGAATACCTATTGATGGTAAAATTGCTTGATCCTAATTCATTAGAGTTGCTGGCTTTAATATGTCTGTTGATATAGTCTTGTGATGTCCATTGATTAACAATTTGAAATGCTTAGCTATCTTTGATACAATTAAGTAAGTACCAATGAGAGGCCGTTGTAAAGATCGTTTGATTGTGTCACTGCGGACGAAGACGTGTACAATCTGTCTGGAAATCCAGGCAAATGAGAAAGCTCCCACTACAGTTTCGGTGTTAATGCCACTTATGTGGAACACTTCTGCCCGCCTAATCTAGTGAAGCGGGAATTTCGTAGCGGTCCCACGATTTCCATGGTGAAATCGTTCTTCAGGAAGTGGGAAATCAGCAATTGGAGTTCTCGAGTGGCATTGTACTTTGCTTTTTTATCGGGGTAAAGATTTTCTTTCCCTCTAGTTGGTGGATGATTGGACCAGCAGCTGTTTGATGGTCGACAAATGCTCAGATCGAACATGTACTGTAACTCCTTTTTAGCAATTCTCAATTGCTCTGGCGGAAGTGACCTTGGTTTGGCGTATAAAGGAGGTCCCTTTGTCTGAATATGATATGTTACTTTATATTTGATAAGAGTGGTTGTATTCGGCCTCGAGGTGTCTTCACAATCTTTAAGTAATAAGTGTTGGAGGGAGTTTGGGTCGATAGTGCTTACGTTTCTATCAACATCAGCTGTCATGCCACTAATGCCAAATTGGGCGTCAAGCTGATGAAACCGCAGGCCTGGACTTCGCTTCCAGAATGGTGGAATCCTCACTGCTACTCCAGCGATGGTGTGTACCGGTTCCTGTACCGGGGTGCTCTTCCGCAACTAGGATGTAGCTGCACCTGGAAGGCACCTTATTACCGGTTGGGGGAACCTGTCTTAGATCCCTGCCTTTTGTCTTGGGGTCACCAATGTAGTGTTTGGAAGATAACTTAACTCGTGATCCGAACTCTCTAAATTTATTGAAAATATCACAAGTACTTCTATAGATACTACACAAAAGTTCTAAGTACGAATTATGAGCTAAATGGGAAAAAGTTTTTCACATGTAGCAAAAAGTGTTGCTACAAGTGCATTAAAATAATTTGAAAATGCGTACCAAATCAATGAAAATTGTAGTCGATTTTGAATCGAATTAAATAGCTCCGAAAAGGTTTATTTTAAATTTTAAAACTTATACTTTCATCTGACAAGTTGACTATTTTCAATACTGAAATTGGCAAAATCCGAGAACACTATGATGATTTCAGCATCAGGTTACTGATCCCCGGAGTTAGCTCAATGAGTTTCGTTACCTTCAACGATTCAATTTTGCTACCGTTACTGGAATTTTCTATTCTAATGATGTAATGCCAAAATAAATATTGATCAACATTTTGAAACTATGGGGCATAGGGCTATATACTGTACTATATTTCGAGCAAAAATCAAGAATGCAAACAATAACTCTATGGATATATCACTATTCACATTTATTCGCTGAGATCGTATGGGAGAGTTGGTGGAGGCGTCACAGCTTATGTGAGGGTTTTTACTTCAACTCTAAGGTTACTAAGTTTTCTAAAGTATCTGGTATCGATTTCGTCGTATCGTTCTGGGAAGTGTTTGTCAATGTGTGTTTACTGATCTCTAAATTTTTTCTCCTTGACTAGACTTTCGCATCATTATGAAGATAACATTATATGCAGGGATTTACATTTCGATATACTGTCAAAAGGGAAGCAACAGAAACCAACTTACTACTACCGCTACGAGTCAATGCCTTCCTTATTAGACTTACTTTTGATCAGTTTATGGTTTATGGAGACATTAAAAGCATTAATAATAGTCATAATTTTATTACGCCTAACATTAGAAGCTAAACAACATTTCTTATTACATGGAAACTAGCCATGGTCCTTGCCGAACCCTAAATTGCTTCCCCTAGCCTGGTGTTTTTTGTCTAAGGTACTACAGAAACCGGTGTGTGATCAATTCTGAACATATCTTAAATGTTACAGTTTTTTCATACAGTAACAATCTAGATATCGTAAAAATCATAGTCAGAGATTGGTCTCCTAAAGGTAAATAAGGATGTGCGTTTTGCTGCTGATGAAAAATCAAATTTGTTACTTATCTTTGCTCGATTACTCAGAGACCTTTGAGGCAATACTTTAAAAAAATGACTAAAAAAGACAAACGTTGTATTTCGTTGCTTTATTGTTTTCGTATTAAGAGGTAGCAAATGCACAAGTGCTCGAATTGACCTCCTTCTGATCTGTTTGTATTTTTACTATGTTTACAAAATTAAAGTATTCTAAGGTAGTTTTCAGATAAAAACAGGGAATGCAATTAAGATCCTCATGAACTGTTATCATCCGTACCCAGAAGTTCTGGTTTAACTCTTCGAATGAAATGAATGTTTTCTGGCGTTTTTTGGTTCCAAATTTTTGCAAAGATAAAAATCTGCTGGATAAATATTTGCAGAATGGAATGGATAAGGCAGAATTTCATAAAGTAACTCCGAAAGTTTCTGAATAGTAATTTGTGTAACATGGAGTGTTGCATTATCATGAAGGAGAATGGGTTCATTTACGTATCATAATACAGGTTGTTTTACACGGAGCTTTTGTTGCATAAGGTCTATGCCTGAACACTAACACTCAGCATCCCTGCTTTCTTCTGGTTGAAAGAAGACATAATGATTTAGTCCTACAGCAATTTTCCGGTGTTGTCAGTTCCAGGTTAGTCTTGTAATAAAGAAAAAACTCGATGTGGTACTATGATGAATTCAGGTAGCACTTATCTGGATTTTACTACATCAGTGGATCAAAGGCAACAACATGATTGATTCCTTAGAAGGGAGAGGCTCTAATAGAAAGTTTACTGACCTGGAACCCGTCCTTGGGTTCGCTTGTGCTATGTTAAAGAATTCTTTTGCAAATATCGATGGAAAGAATAAGTGATTCTGATGAAATTTTGAGACTAAAGCAGTTTGAACTCTTTATTAATTCCAAACTAGAAACTCCGA
>QYTT01094309.1:16985-27192 GCA_006980735.1 Dasypogon diadema
TCGCTGGAGCCGCCCTGTATGGCGAGAGAGAGAAGGCGAGCGAGGGAAGGAGATCAAAAACTCACCCCTGGTTCATTATAACCTTACCTTTATTAAGAACTATAACTGAGTTTACAAAATTTACGTCTAAGAAAGTGCAAATACAAGAATTTAGGTTTCAAGCAATCGTTAGTGTAACAGGAATCAATGCATTTCAAAATATAAATAAAGTCCTAAATGAAGTTAGTCTACCTAAGATTACATGTGGTAAATGTAATATTCATGTAATTTACACGATATCCCAAAAAAATGAATAAATTGTTTAAAGCTCAGAAATCTATCCCTTAGGGAAAGGTAGAAGAACTGGGGTGATCAGCGAACGCAACACTATATGCAAACCTCAAACAACAACCCCCCAACGAAGAGACGAAGGATGCGTATCCCTGCCGTGCCTCGCCGACAGGGCCGTAGACCTCAATTGGCTAAAATCACCTGGAAACCAACAGATCTCCCCCTTTTATTTTTACCTTGCACACTTTTATATAAAAAACGTGAAATTTTATATGGAATAAAGTGAAATTTTATGGAGAAAGAAAAAAAACGTAAAATTTTATATATAGAAAAAATTTAGAAATCTTATATAGAAAAAATGTAAATTTTTATATAGGAAAAAGTGAAATTTTATAAGTCGATATCTTTCTAAACTACTCTAGATAATATCACTTAGCCGAACTAACAAAAATTGAAAATGATGTAAATACTACAAAAAAAGCGTTACGCCGAAAATTTCGTCCGTATTAGACTTCGCCGGGTGATGGGCCGCTAACAAGGCCGTAATGATCTTGGAATCCATTAGTCGTTACGCAAATTCATCATTCATATTATGCTTATCACTGTCATTCTTAGAGGTTCACAAACTATTTCGAGCCTCTCGAAATGATAAGTCCGGGTTTCCGTTCACCTCTTGAGGTGCCGAAAATCTGGTCGACTGTCCGGTCGAAACTCTGGTCGAATATCTGGTCGCAAATCTGGTCGAATGTCGGGTCGAATATCCGGTCGAAATTCGGGTCGTGTTTATATACATTAAATTTGCTTACATCTAATTGAGAAATTTCTTAATCTAAATCGATAAGTGCATTATTAAGCATTTATTGCTTACTCAAGTCATTGCACAGTGATGCAATGCAATCAACCTAAATTAATTGTTCTAGCCCCAGCTGAAGGTAAAGAAAGTGCAATTTGACACTTTCATAAGCAAGCTCGTTCGGGTGAGCGTCTTTTTTGTGTTTTGGCACGAGATTCCCGTGTTATTGTTTACATGACTCACCTTGCCTGCTTGTTATGCTGTGAGTAATGACCTGTTCGCGTAGTTTTGTTTGGATTATTTTTACATTTCATTCATTATTCGCTTGGGTGCATATGACTTTAGGTTGGTTACATCACATGAGTCTATCGTGCATTGTGGCTCTGATTGGAATGTCATGCAGCTTTGTCGTCCTTAGAAATTTATCAGCAATTGCCTGGTTGTTGCATAGCAGCAACAGGCTCCCGTCTCTGAGGAAGGACGCGAAGGAGTGCTGCTGTGAGATTCCGTCTATCGCTTTTCGCACCAGAAAGACATTATGCCTTCGCAGAGGTTTGTCCGGGGTGGTTGCTTCTATCACTATATATCTTGGTGCCCTAAGCCACAGGAGCAAGGGAGGCAGGTTAGGATAGTCCCGTTTGATCGCCGATTGCGCTCGTTTCACTTTTTTAGGCCTTCGCTTGAATTCGATGTTCTCAGCGAGGACAGTAAAAATGTTCGTGTCCATTTTCCCCTGGACAGGGGGTTTTTATGTGGTTTTTATAAGACTAGCGAGCTATTCTATACCACCTAGATTAGTACTGTCCTGTCTAGTTTCTGTAACCTAAGTATTTAGTTTTAAGGTTAGTGTTCGGTTTTGTTGGTAGTTAGTTGTTTAATACGTTTAATTTGTTGCGGTTGGGGGAGTTGAAGGCTGCCAAGAGACAGCCTTAAACGTGGAAGATGTTCAGTTCTGTGCCTCTGGGTAGCTCATGGCCGTTCAGGCCAGAGCGAGGACTCAAGCGAGCCTCATGCTCTAGGCTGAGCTAGCCCAGAGACACGACGGAGGAAGGCATGAAGGCGGAGCGGCATGCTTGTGGGCTAGCAATAGCGGAGAGTGTGGGGGGGGGGGGGGTTACCCAAAATCACCGCTTCCTCCGATCCCCTGCTGACAGAAAATCATGCCGCATACAAAAAAGGGGAATTCCAATGGCTTAGGAAGGGGGGAGGAGAAAGAGGACAAAAAGAAAACGAAAAGGAGAGCCGATAAAAAGGAAAAAGAGAACCTGTAAAAAGAAAGAAAAATGTGAAATAAATCAAAACAAAAGGGGAAAAAAAGTAAAAGGGAAGACCTGGTGGCTGCGGTCTGCGTCTCCTACCTGATGTCGTCGACGGGGAAGGCACTTGGTGTCGACTTCCCTGGCCTTGCCCCATCCACCCATGCATCCTAGATGGCCGTTATGCCGCAGGATGCCCTAGCTGAAAAGAAGAGAGAGTATGCAGAGGCCTCAACCCATCAGGGGAGGTCTACCCAGCGACGTATGCCGCCCTACAAAAGAGAGAGAGTGAGAGAGCGTGAAGGAAGAAGCAAAAGTTCAACTCGCTTCCAATATATTCATCTTAATCCCGAAAGAAAATACAATGTTTGATACAGAAATATAAAATTGTTGCCCTAGAAATTTCGCTTTCTTATCTAGAGATTCACAGCTACTCTGAATTAATTGGATTTAATTAAGCAGTTCTTCAAATATATTCATACTTAAACCAAAAGAAAATACAAGATGTTAACAAGAAGAATATAAAATTGTTACAAAACAACGGCCAAAACCTTCGTGTATTCGTGAAACCTCGAGCTTAGGACTAGGGGTGTTCCTCATCAATATACCTTTTACCACATAAGTTACCGCAGCGAATCACCTAATGAAAACCAACAAAAATTCCGACTGAATGACCCAAAACAACGAAGATGGAAAGGATGCGCATCCCTATTCTTCGAACTGAATATAGCACAAGATTAATATATAAATTCCGAATAAGTATTGGGCACCCCTTGCCTGTACAAATTTCGCACCTGCCTGAGATCAAGGAAATTCGTAATGCGAACTTATACTGCTATGCCCTGTATGAATACAACCAGAAAACAAGGTTCATAATACACTATCTACTGGCATACACTTCAGAAACACTAACTTGTGTTAATCTTTTACCAAAAAAAAACGGCCTGAGGACAACATTCTCAGCTCCTTTCTATATACTCTTTTCGTGATATTAAATTTTTTAAGTCCGGGCACATGAGCATCCGTCGCACACTATCAACTATTGTGTCTGGTAAGGAAGGGGTCCTCCTGACCTGAAAATGCGGCCGAAATCCCCACGGGAATTCAATAGAACGAGCTAATTTGATTTCTTTTTTCTTTTTCTTTCCTTTTTTTCTTTTTTTTCGAGTATTAAAGCCGACCGAACAGACAAAATTATAGGCTCGCTCGCCGTTACAGTTCACCCCCCCTAAACCCGCCTCCCCTCCTACAGGCACGCGTGAATCCAGCTCCTAAATATTCTCTCACAATTCTTTGCAATGTATTCTATCGTAAAAAAAAATTCCACCGACCTGGGGGGGACAGGTTTCCTACCTGCCTCTTTTTCTTTTTATTCTTGTTTAAGGGAGTCCCTCACCGTTGTAATTTGCTGCATCTGTTGCGACCACTTCTTGCTGCAACCGTGGTGATTTCTTCTTGCTGCGGCTGTTGAGGCTGCTTCTGGAGAAGACTGTTGTGACTGCTTCTGGAGAATAACTCCTGATCTGTTCCCTAAACTCCTAAATGCACATCTAAATAAGTTCCATCAAACTTCAATCTGTGCCCTTACCTGTTGTTGATTTGTACGACGAAGATCGGGTTGTTGCCCGGCGTGATCCACTTAGCTCCTGACTTCCTCCCGCGTCTCCTCTACCAATTCTTAATTTCGTTCTTCTTCTCCCTTATTTCCTACACCTTATTTCTTTATTTCCTCCACTTTACGTCTTTATTTCTTGCACTTCATCCACTCCGCCACCAAAATTTTATTTCACGTTTTCTGATGCAACACCTTGTTGCAAAGGGGAGGGATAGAAGGCTGCCAAAGGCAGCCTGAAAAGTAGCTGTTAAAGCAGCTGAAGATGGAATATGTGCCCTGGACTAGCCCGAGGCCGTGAAGGCCAGAGCGAGAACTCAAACGAGCCTCATGCTCTAGGCCGAGCTAGCCCAGAGGCACGCGGAGACAGGCACGAGGCGGAGCGGCATGCTTGTGCGGCTAGGCATCGCGGAGAGTGTGGGGTGGGTCATCTAAAAGCCGCCGCCTGCTCCGAAGTCCCCCGCATACAGAAAAATCATGCCGCGTAATTTCGAAAAGGAAAAAGAAAGGATTGGGATAGGAAAAGGTTAGAGGAGAAAACCTGAAAAGGAAAGAAATAAAAATAAAAATGAAAGCAAGAAAAAGGAAAAAGGCGGACCCGGTGGCGAAGAGTCCACGTCCCTACCTGCGCATGTTGAGGGGAGTCAGGTGGTGGTTACTCCCCATTTTGGGCCATGCCCCATCCACCCACGCATCCAGGTGGCCCGGATGTTGTTCAGGATGCCCTATAATTCCTGCAAGAGAGAAAACCTTGCGGAGGCCTCAACCCATCGAAAAGGGAGGCCCACCCAACGCTGGAACCGCCATGTTGGCCTAGAGAGTGAGGGGAAGGAGATTAATGAGAACTCATTCCTGCTTCATCATGACCTCTTACCTTTATTCATATTTCTAAGCGAATAACAACGTTTATATAAAAAGCAATATCTAGGTCCTCTAACTACTAACGTCCTACCGGGAATCTATACCGGGTTCACATATCTCTACAAATACAGAAAATTAGGCAAATGATTTTGAGTTTTATCTACGACATTTCTCCCTAGGGAAGGTACAAGAACTGGGATGATCGGGGAAAAGCACACTGTATGCAAAAAAAAAACTCAACCAACAACACCCACCTTTCCAACGAAGAGACGAAGGATGCGCATCCCCACCGTGCCTCGTTGATAGGGCCGTAGGCCTCAATTGCCTGAAAGTTCCTGAAAAATCACTAAAAATTTCCCCCCCTTTTCTTTATACCTTGTACACTGGTATTTACAGCAGAAGCGAAATCCTAAAAATTCTGTATGAAAATGTATTCTATCAAAAGCGAAATTTTATAGAAGAATGAATTTTATATAAAAGCGAAATTTTAATATATATGAGATTGAATTCTATATAAGAGTGAAACTCTAATATATATGAAAATAAATTCTACATAAAAGCGATGCGTGAAAATATTTGTATGTAGACGGATATAAAAAAATTCCAAAATGCCGTTCTCATTCCCTCCAGTCCGGTACTATCTACGCGTCACCAATACCACATCAAGCGTGTACCGCTTTCCCTTGTGTTGGGCTTCTAGAAACTTCGTTCCTTCTTTTACATATTTTTGAGCCGGGCGGTACCTTTTTGAAATCACATTCAGTGATTTTTTTTCAGCAGGTTGTCTGCCTGTTCGGAATGCAATTTCCGCGCAACTTCACGGGACAGGAACCAGGCACCCTCCGAGCTTGTCACAAGTGACAAGTACAAATGTCAGACGCGACCACAACAAATTAGTTATTGTCTTAATTGCTATTTATTTTGTTCTTTTGGCTCACTTTTTTATTGTCGGATTAATTTCCTTTGATTTGCTTTCACTTAGTGAGTCCAGTCTCTTTAGCCTTCTAGGTTATGTGTCACTTTTTGATCACTTTTCACTTTTTGTGTATGAAATTCGTGTCTTTTCACTTTTATTTTCGATTTGCGTCTTTTCGCACTCACTGGGTTTGTTTTTATTTTACTCCGTGTGTATCACTTATCTCCGAAATATTAAATTTATTTGCCACGAGTTGTCCACGCAACCATCTCTGTTGCTGTCTACTTTCAGACTACTATTGTTTATTTGTGTTTTGGAATATCAGGTTGCGCATTCCTATTTGTTTACTGGGATTTAAATCCCAATGGGAATGCGCAACAATGTAGGATTTTATTACCCTGGGCATAGGATTTTATTTACAAAATTTTATTAAAAATCGCTGACAGTTGCCTATTCCAAGCGGGAATATGCAACTTGTATGTCCGTTTGATTTTTGGATTTGATTTATGGTTTTTTAAATTTTAATTTCTGATATCGGATTGAAATCCGATATTCTATATACAACATGTTTAAGGTGGAACTCTTTTGTTTCACCCACGAGGTCAAGGTGTCGCACCCTGGCCTGAAATCTTGAAGATCTGCGTTAGGTCAATGATTCTTGAAATTAGTCAGAGTGATGCACCCTGAATTCTTGTATGGCTGAAAGGTAAATTTGATTATAGTATTATAATAAAACACACCTTACGATACTGGGATAAAAAGAGACTAAGCTTTTGTGATGCCACCCCAATTTTGATACTAAATAGTCTCGTCAGATTTATACCAGCGTCTCCAGCTTTCCAAGTCTTATGATGTTTACTCCTTTCCTTCTCCAGCCGCAACGGCTTATGAGAAAATGCAATGCGATTTGGATTCTCCAGCCACAAGGCTTATGAGAGGATCTGTTCCTACAGCGTAAAACGCAGATTTGAAACTGATCTGGTTTATTCACTTTCTTCTCGATATTTATACAAAATTTTACTTACCCTACTCAGATATTCTTAACCTAATTACAAAATTCTTACCTCATTTCTGCAATCAATAACCATCATAAATTTCCTCGTTATGAAAGGAGAGTCACATTACTTTCGTAATTTCTCTTTGGGTGATAACAAACGGCTAGTATAATACGAACCCTCTTGTGCACATGTTTCTGGCGCTTCACGTATTCTTTGTTTACATTTCGTACGAGGATGGTGCAAGCGACATTTCCTCAGTTGGGTGTCTAGTTGCTAGCCATGCATTTCTTGGCGAAATGTAATTAGCATTGGATTCTTGACGTAGGTCAAGAATTTGTAATTTATGGGTGAATGCACTTATGCTGTGGTTTAGTCATTTGTTTCCTCGAGTTATGAAACATGAACAAGTGCTAATTTGACATGGGTCAAGCCAAAACCTTCTAAACTACAAGCCATGAACTGACCTTGAGCACTAACATATGAACTGTTTTTTATGAACGCTTCAAGATAGCAGTACATGGGCTGACGAAGTATATAAGCCCAATTTTGCCTATCTTGAAGCATTCATAAAAAAGGGTTCAATGTTCTTGCTCTTCTTCTTGTGCATGGCTTGTAGTTTAGAAGGTTTTGGTCAAGCATTGCGTTTTTATTTATGTGTGCGCAAAGAATTGATCGTATTACACCTTCCCCCTTTGGAAAAAAAAAATTTTAAATAGGCATGAGAGACTCGTGTTCTTTTAAAATTTTTTTTGAAAGTTATTGATTGCCTGCAATCTGTAGATTACACTTTAATATTTCGTTGGCTAGTACTACTTGTTTTATTGGTTTACAATTCTTATTCTGTTCTATTCTAATTTTACCTATCTGTTGATAACAAGGTTTTATTATTCTATGTTTTTATTATATTTACCTTTATATTTACAATTCTTGATATCCTACGGTATTATTCCAAGTTGACTATTTAGTTATAATCTACTTTATTTTAGATTTGCTTACAATTATACAAAAATTTTTCAATAATTTTAGTCCCTTAATTATGTATTTATTTTTCTTAACCTATTTTTATGTACTTTTGTTATTTGCTTCTTTTCATCTTCTATGATGCAATTTACTCCTTGGATTTCTTTTATTTTGTAAGGACCATTATATAAAGAATCTAACTTTTTCCTATTTTGTGTGGCTAATAGCACTTTATCTCCTACTTTTAGAGATATGGGTTTAGCATTAGCGTCGTTAGCTTGTTTTCTGCATTTTTTCGACAACTCTAGATATTCTCGCGCTTTGCTAAGCGTCTTTTGTAGTCTATATTTCACTTCTTTGCTGTACAAGTCGTGGTTGTAGACAGGATCTGGTCGATTGACCATTAGCTCTGAGGGTAAAGTTACTTTCTTGGCAAACACCAATTCGAAAGGTGTGAAACCATGTACTGTATTTGGTGTTGTATTATAGCAAAAGGTGTAGTATGGTATCCAAACGTCCCAGACGTCTTTATTTTCATTCACAAAACATCTAAGATATTCATTTAGGCATTTGTGATTTCTCTCTAGGGCTCCGATTGTTTCAGGGTACGCGGCAGTTGCAAACAATTGTTTTATTCTTAGTATGGAGCATATTTCTGAAAAAACTTGGTTCTTATACTCTGTGCCTAAGTCAGATTTTATTTTGCTCATGGGTCCATAAGTTAATATAAAACCGTCTATCACTGCTCTAGCGATTGTATTTGCCTCTTTATCCTTTGTTGGAATTATTACAATATACTTGCTTAAATCGCATCGTTTATTTAAAGATATAGCGATGTTCGCGAAATTGGGAACGAACCGTCGATAATAATTACAGAATGCTACAAATCGTCTGACGTCGTCGGAGTTTTTAGGTACAGGATAACTTTTAATGATTTCGTATTTCGAACTATCTGGACTGATACCTTGTGCTGAGATTTTGTGCCATAAGTACGTGACTTCTGTCTGAAAGAATTTACATTTTTCGGGATTTAATTTTAAGTTTCTGTCCCGCAATTTCTTGAACACTGCTGATAAATTTTTTAAGTGATGTGCTTGTGAACATCCAATTACTATGATGTCATCAGTGTATAGAAAGGCTGTATCTGGTGCTAGACCAGCCATGGCGATTGCCATCATTCTTTGGAAACTATTTGGGCTTATATTAAGTCCGAAAGGTAGTCGGGTGTATTGGTAATGACCATGCGTTGTTGAAAACGCTGTGAATTTTCTAGACTGTTTGTCCAATGGTATTTGGTGAAATCCGAACATTAAGTCTAATGTGGAAAAATACTTGGCTCTTCCCAATTGGTCTAGTATTTCATCAATGCGCGGCAAAGGGAATTTATCAGCAAGCACCTTTTTGTTCAGATTTCGGAAGTCAACCACTAGGCGCCACTTTTTGTTTTGGTCTGAAGATTTTTTCGGTACAAGAAGTATTGGGGAATTATACTGAGACACTGAGTTCTCAATTATGCCATCGGCTAACATTTTATCTACCTGTCGATTAATTTCTATTTTATGTGTTTCTGGAATTCGATAATTTTTTGTATATACGGGTACGTAGTCAGATAGTTCTATGTGCTGTTCATAAAAATTATTTGTTGACAAGGGTTCATCTTCTAAAGCGAATATGTCTTCATATTCTTGACATAGTTCTTCCAATTGAGGTCTGGCGTAGCTTGGCATATATCTTGAAACCCACGATCCAGACACTAAAACGCTTTTATGAGCCATTGGAGCTTCGTCTAATATTACAACGCAAGCTTGTCTCAGCAATTCTGCTCGTTCACTTGACGCTGAAACCCCCCACGTAGCTGAACTATCTGATGCGTCAAGTGGTAATTTGAACATCGAATGTGCTGTTGTTCCTCCCTCATGGTTTAAAGCAGCAATACCAGTGGAGGCAGTACAAAGCACAATCTGGCCAAGACTTCTCAGCTTAGCAATTATAATATTTAACAGTACGGTTTTACCAGATCCCGCTGGTCCATCAATGAAAACTACTTTATTATCTTTAACAACGCCAGTTAATAACCAAAGCACATAGTTATATATCTGACGTTGCTCCTTATTTAGGACATTTTCCCATTTCTCTACATAAACTCTGCAAGATTCTCTAGACCAGCGCAATTTTTCCCTTCCCACTTCGGTTGAATCGTCCGCTACTTCAGGTAAACCCATGTCTTGCAAGGATTTACCGTGCATGCGAAGCATACGGTCAACTTCGCAGAGTGCATGCACATATGCTCTGTCCGCTACCAAATCTCCACGAACTCTTCTGGTTATATAATGTCGCCTCGAGCTATGCTTTATAACAGGAACTATAGCATTACGTCGGGGCTTCGCATCCTCATTGTACTGTTCATAAAAATCTAAATAGGTTAGATTTATGAACTCAGTACTGTGGAGTCGGTCCATATAGATCTGGAGCTTTGAAAGGGAATGCTCCAGAGCTGCTTGTTCCTGTCCAGGTCTAAATACAATGCTATCCGCGTTCGGC
>QYTT01094310.1:0-15961 GCA_006980735.1 Dasypogon diadema
ATTTGAAACCACAGACTTACTGATATCTTGTCTAGTTCCCGAGAAATTTACCATCCATGAACGATTTAATAATACTCATATGCAGTCGCATGCGCTCATGTGCGCGTACGTTTGGAAATTAATCAAACATCCACTCATGTGCGCACATGGAATTATTCAAACTCACACGATCGTGCGCGTGTGCGTTTAATTTACAATTGCGCACATTGCTCAGATGCGTGTGCGTTTCATGTGAACAAAGTCAATCGCACAGGAGCGTGTGCGCTCGTTAGTATGCGTTTCCGAACTCTGGATTTCAGTGACTGTGATTCCTTTCAGAAGGACTTGAATATTTTTTACGACTACACTTTTGTTACAAACAATATTCCTCGCATAAAATCTGTTAATAACCTCGGCGTGAAGATTAATTTTAAGCTTGATTTTGTTTGCCATATTATTTATGCTACTTCTAGCAGTAATTCCGTGCTGGGCTTAATTAAACGTTGGTCCAAGGAGTTCTCTGTTCTTCACATTTCCTCAACATTAAATAACTCGTTCGTCCGATCATTTCTTGAATACGCATCCCAGGTCTAGAATTCTTCCTACGCTGTCGTATTGAGTCCGTTCAGCGCAGGTTCATTAGATTTGCGTTTAAATATTTTCCTTTGAACAATCCAATGATTGCTCCACCTTATCCGGAACGGCTTAATCTTATTGGCCTGATTTCATTGGGAAAATGCCGTAAGATTACAGATATTGTTTTAATCCACCAGCTCTTGAATTCCAATATCGACTCTTCAGCGCTACGGGGCAGAGTGTTGGGCTAATAGCACCAATTTGAGGGACATCCTCCTTTTGTATGTTAACTTTTCTAAAACTAACAACGGTAAGCAAGTGCGCACGGAAAGACTTCGACTTGAATGTGTCTAAGAATGTTTAAAAAATGGTATTTTTTTGTCTTATGATCTTTCTGTCTGAGTGTTAATAAACTAATTTTTGTTTTTCTTTTTTTGTCCTCGTATTTGTTTTAACACTACTAACAATTACATATCTTGCGTGACGACGTGGGAGCCTAACCTTAACACATTTCTTTTTGAGCTGAGAAGTGCGCCTTCTGGGCTAAAAGGGAAACTCATTATTATTATTATGAGTCTCGTGAATTCCACGTTTTACTATGGTTTCGTTTGATATAATTAGGCAAGGGTTTTAAAAGGTTTAATAAATTTCTGACTTTGTTTAATATATTTTTCTATTACTATTGCAATTAAATAATTTTAAGTCAACATATTTCACTAATAAATTTATGTCCGAATGGGGCTTTACGACGTTTCGGTCACCAACTTGGCTGTTAAAGCAACATGGTGCATAAAATCGAAACAAGTGCCTACTTATGCACATTCTGTTGCACTTTCCAAATTAAACATTGATTGCTTTACTGGGTCTGAAACTTAGCAATTTCGCATCGGGTAATTTTTTCACCAACGGCTATTTGTACGCTGGTGAAAATGAGAATTTGCGTTTCATGATGCGAATGAAGATAAATTCCACGTATACATGCAGAGTTGAACCTGGATTGAACTAGGGTTAAACTTTATGCAAACGCAAGTTGAGTTGAAATTGGGTTGACTTGATTCGACTACGCTTTACTGGCTGGATCGGTGAAATAACAATGAAAGACGGTAAGCGGTGGGCAATACTTTGTAACCCAACTCAGAGAGATTGTGAACAGTTGTTTGTAAAACATTTGGGCGAGCATTGTCATGAAGGTGTATGGGACCATGCCTGTTCACCAGTGAAGGTTGCTTTTGGCTCAATTTCTCGTGCATTTCATGAATTTCTCTGCAGTATGACTCTGCCGTGATCGTTTCGTTAGGTTGGAGGGAGGTTAGTAATGAATTACTCCCTCGTGGGCCCACCATATTGTTACCATGACCTTTTTAAGGTGAAGAGGCGTTCTAGGGGCCGGTCTTGAAGTTTTATTTGCATCCAGCCACTGTCCTGATCTCTGACGATTATCATAAAGAATCCATTTTTCGTCACAAGTCCCTATCCGAGGCAAAAATGGACTGATTTTGTTCCTGTTAATCAAGAACGTAACAACCTTCAAGCGTCGAAGAATATGTGCGGTCCGTTAATGAGGCACCCATATATCAAGATTTTTCACCTTTCCAACTGCAGAAAAATGACGACTTATGGTTGCTACAGAAATATTAAACCTCACTCAAAACCCCACTGTCGTAGTCGAATCTTTTTCAACCGCTGCTGCAAGCACAGCATTGTCTATCACTCCCTGTGGCCTCCCTCTAGGTTTAATTTTGAGTGAGAAATCTCCTTCACTGAATTTTTCAAACTAATTTCGGACAGTCCTTTCCGCACAAGTGTTCAGTCCAAAGGCAGAGTTTATTTTTCGTGGAGCTGCAGATACATTTAATCCCTCTTTAAATTGAAATAAAAAAATATCCCGTAAATCTCTGGTCGATAACATTTTCTGTGAGAGGAAAAGAGACTTTTTCACAGAACAAAGGCACGGGATCTTATCCTTTGTTCTATGTGTTCACCGTTTTTTTTTGTGTCTTCATTACTAGTTTCACCACTTGTTTCCCCTCGTCGACCAAACTCTGCAATCCCTCCGTAAACCCCCTGACATAGGTAAAAGACCTATAACTAACTGGTTCCCTCCTTTCTTCTGAGTTTATATCTGTACCAGTGGGCCTTTTTATTCTTCCCCTATGTTTCGCTATCAAGGATCTAATGCTGTTTTTGGGAAATCCATTCTTCTCCAGAATACCTGTCACGATTCTCCTATGTATTTTTGTTGCGAAACTTAGCGCTGCTGTATTTAGTCTCTGAAGAATCGGATGTGCGGACCTGTAGTACAAAACTCTGTTCGAAGATATTGGTTTCCTGTATCAATCCGTGACAATATCTTCTCTCTCCCTAATAACTTTTACATCCAAGGCATTTCTTTTCTTCTAGTTCCATGGTAAACCTTAGTTTGTTGTGGTAGTTGTTCAACGCCTTCAGAAGATCTTGTACCCTTTCCCTCTAAACGATCGCAAATATGTCATCCACATATTTGACCAGTATCTTGGGTGCAACCGATACCTTGCCTATAGTCACATTCAACAATTCATCCAAAGCTATATCCGCCAAAATAGGAGGGAGGACTCCCCATTGGTAAACCGAATAACTGCTTATATACCTTCCCCTTATACACAAAATAGTTTGCCTCCTTGGTGCACTTTCGGCAATCCAAAAATCCTAGGGGCGATTGCCTTGTACGTGGTCATCCTACCTTTCTCCCTTGCATCTACAATCCCCAATCTCTCCAATCCCTTAACCATTTGATTGTTTTTGGTTTATAGCCTTTGTGTGGGGTCCAGTCTTATTGACCTATATGTTGTCCTGTCTTATAGGAGTTGTGCCATTTTATCCTCGTATTCATGTCTACACATCACCACAGTTTTGTTCGCCTTGTCAGCCGAAGTGATCAGAATATCCTTGTTTTTCTTTATGAATTCCAGTGTTATCGTAAGCCTTCAATATGAATTTTTCAAAGTGATTCATCTTGTTTTTGTCTTTGTATTTATCCACCAACCTACACATTTTGGCCCTTAGTATTTCTCTCTCTTTAATGTCAACCACATTCTGGATCACGTACTCTCCGTCTGCAATTATCTTGGAAAGGGGGAAGTCACATTTTCTATAAGGTAAACTGAATTTCTTACCTAGCGACAGGAACAATCTGACATCCTCTGGAATTTCCACGTTCATGAGATTTATTAACTATTTTTCATAAATTTTTATATTAAGCTCTCGTAGCAATGATTTCCTTAGTCTGTCCAACTTCCGGAGTAGGTTGGTGTTCACTTTCTTGCTGATTCTTTTAAAAACTTCTTCTTGTGTCGGGATGAACTCATCTGCATAGGTTTCATGAATGCTCCTGTATATATTTGCTTTAATCTCCTTCAATTTCGTAAGTCTAAAAACAGGGTAGCATGAAAACGATTTTTTTTATTTATGACCTATGGAAGAAACCAGTGTGCAGCACCGCACTCAACGTGTTAAAATATTGTAAAAGCAGTGATCAAATATTAAAAATCTTGAAGCGGCTCTCATTTTGTAGTCGTGGCTATTAATTTTCCAAAAATTTACTAAAAACATACAATAAGTTTTTACATTATTTATAATGATATTTAATTTTCTTAATGGTGTTAGTTTACATTTAAAAAATTTTTTTAATTATTTTTTATTTTCGACAGGCTATCGATGAATTTGATATGATCAAGGATGGTGATCGAATCTTGGTGTGCTTATCTGGTAGCAGTGCATCTTTATGCCTTTTACATGCTTTGCGACAGTTTTCCCGGGCGAGAGGTATACATATTGAAATGGCTGGTATAACTGTAGGAAAATGTGGCATAGATCCAAGAGCTCTCATGCTATACATGAGAGACATTAGCATGGATCTTTTTATAGAACAACTAGGTATGTCTTTACAGTAATATTTAGATTTTGTTGTAGAAAATATTTCAATTTAGCTCCATCTGAAAGTTATAGAACAAAAATTTGTTCTGTGGCTAGAAGAAAGCAGTACAATGTTTTGGCCATGGGAAATACTTTGGATAAATTAGCAGATGATTTCCTAGTATCTGTTCTTCATAAAGGACGGCTTTATGCTCCCCAAGCAAATTGCATGAACCGGTAATAACACGCCATTGAAGTTTTGCAGTAAAATTAATAAATGAATGAACGAAATGATTTTTAGGGAAGGAGATTTGCGTATAATTCGACCATTTATCTATGTAAGAGAAAGGCTACTGGAAGATTTTGCAGTACAAAAGAACATGCCTACACGTCCTTCAAGTAGTTTTGCTAAGCCTTTAGATGCTTGCAATAGTATTTTAAAAGTCCAAGAAGTGACTAATCCTTCTGTTTATGAAAATATAAAAAATGCTCTCCGGCCGCTCCTCTCAGTGAGGTAGGTGAGGAGATATGGACGTGCGCAAATATGCGAAATTTAACATTTTATTTTCTTTTTCCTTTTATTGCAGATTGGAGGTTAATAAATCATCCTACGAATTTTTAAAATTAGCTCTTATATCTAGAGATTAGGATTTTTTTTACAACTTTTAACTATTGTATATAAAATTTTTAACTAACTTATTCATACTCTATAAAATCCCTTTGAATATATACATACTTTTTTTTAATAAAAGAAAGAATGTTTTTGCAAGCTTTTATATTTCTAATTTTCATCCTAAAATTTATTCCGAAACAACAGGGGTCGTGTTGTATCCGTGCTAACAGACGTACTTGCCAAGTGCTCCCCTATTTAATTATTTCGACGTGTCTTTTCGGCCGGAATAGTTGTGTCGCGAGTGCTCCTATTTTTATCGAGGCTCATAGCAATATTTTATTCATCTAGCTAAGGAGAGGGGCTTTTCTATGTCTTATAAAATTACTGCACAACTGCAATGTCTTTTTCACTTCCCATTTTTTTTCCTCTTCACTCGATTTTTATCGACTTTAACACTAGCGCCAGGCTTTTGTTTGTTTGCTCTGTTAGTCTGGTGACCATCAATCTTTTGTGTTACATTTTTTTACGTTTTAACTATGGTCTTGCTGGCACTATGCAAAAGTTTAACTCGTGAGGTCCCCGATCTGAAAATTTCAGATTAGGTTAAAATTTTGCGTGGTGGTAGTGTACCCTTATCGCATTAATACACAAAAGTCTTATGGCACACCTAAAACCCCCGGGATATATACTCTTACAGGCCATGAACCAGAGAAAATAACGCACACAACTACTAGAAAGTGTAGTCCCAAAATCCAGATCAAATTGCATTGATTCTTATGGCAGGACGGGAATTTTTTTTAGCTGAAACTGGCGTAGCTCCGCAACTATCCTTCCTACTTAAAAATAGTCTTCTAGGAATTTTAAGTCTAATCTATCTACTTTCTATTGGTATTAAAATAATTATAGTATATAAATCGTTATCATGCACATTTTTGCATTCAAAATAAAC
The DNA here is from genome assembly GCA_006980735.1 of Dasypogon diadema. Taxonomy (NCBI): domain Eukaryota; kingdom Metazoa; phylum Arthropoda; class Insecta; order Diptera; family Asilidae; genus Dasypogon; species Dasypogon diadema. Next base: position 6,009 of record QYTT01094310.1, read on the forward strand.
TTTAACAATTTTTCTTGTAACTGCACTGACAATGGACCGTGAGCTCTGACTCGCTTTCTGTTGGCTGCCGCTGATATCTAAGCGAAAAATGGTTAGGGTTTCGTTTGGACTGAAAATTTTATATAATTTTATTAAGCAAGACATATTAGATTTGATTTCATTAGAAAGGCAAAGAAACGAACTTTAATAGCTTAGAAGATAATTTTGCCGTAGAATGGATAGTTCAGGCACCATCAGGTGATGAACAGAAAGTTTTATCGTGTGGTCCATAAGAATCAATGTAATTGGATTGAATTCGAGAGACCATACCTTAACATAGAGAATTTTTGGTTCATGGCTTGTAAAGTATATATCCCGGGGGTTTTGGCACACCGTCCAACCATTTTCGAGGAAAATCTTCTTGAAATTTCCCAGGAAGTTTATATACGAAAGAATTTGTACCTCTGCGGAGCGGCCGTGTGGCTAGGAGGCGGTGTAACCTATTTCTTTTTTTTTCCTTTTTTTCCTTTTTGTTACCCGAATTATTCCTTTTTTAAGGTGTTGCCTAAGCTCAGGGGGCAACCCTATGATGCTCACAGCACAGCTTACGTGGAAGAAAATTAGCGAAAAGGAGATAGGGAAATTTTAACCTGACAAATGTTGCTAGTGAGCCACAATTTTCGGCGTGAATTTTTACTGTGCACCATCCCAGTGGCTTCACAAGTACTATTCTTGTCAGTAGAATTGCCTCAACCACTGGTACCTAGAAAAATCGCCGTGACCTGTGCTGGATTCGAACCTACGCCAACAGGGCAGAAACTCTGCAGACGTGCTCCTCAGCCCGCTCAACCACCGGCGTGGGTGTTTTTTTTTTAAATCAAATTAAATAAAAATGTTTTTTATTTATGATTTATAAATTTCAAATATAACTTTCCTAATTTTTCTGCATTCTTTTGTAGACAAAGTTTGAACCTAATCTGAAATTCCCAGATCGGTGACGTCCCCTTGTTAATTTCTGTTGGTTGTTCAATACGTAAGGATTGAGGAATCCATTTATCGATTTTTTCACCCTTTGAGTTGTTGTCAATATTTTTACAATACATTCTAAATTCTTCTGCTCGGGACGGTAAAGTTTAAGTGGAATTTGCTTCTACTACAGTTCGAAAACGATCCTTTTCAACAAGCCCAAGCGGTTTTCAGGAAGTCCCATTCTTTATAATTTCGTCTCTACAAGTAAGTTTTTTTAGACGCCCCGTTCCGGTGGTAAAGAATTGAAGAAATATATAAATTTAGATCTTATTTATTAGTCGAAAAATTATGGCAAATCACATTTTTAAAGTCTGCAAAAATCTAACAATTACAAACATCAACGATACCGTCTTAAAAGTTCTAACAATTTCCTATAAACTAATTTCGGTGCATCTATACCCCACAGGAAATCAACATGATTAAACCTATCAAACGGTACTTTAAACATTCCAATTGTTGTCCTTTGTATTTGTTGAAAAATTTTTTCAACATCCTACAAGAAATTATATCAATCATATTCGAACTAAAATTCTTATTTAGATTTTACTTACACTTGGTCCGGCAAGCCAATCATTCTTTGCATAAAAAAGAGCAAACGGTGTAAAAATATTTGACGTGTTGTAAGATGGCGGTTTCTCGTGTCCATACCTCTTTAGATTTTCTGTTTTTCCATAATCGAATTGTTGAAAATTCCCATCTAAAATAGAATTTTAAGAGAAATCACTTTTTGAAAATGTACAAAAAACTGAAAGTTTTGTATTATCGCACATTTGTTCCGATGATATATATATATATAGAATGAACTACGAATATATGACAACTGGACGGCTACAGATAGGTCTCATTGAGACGAGAAAAAATTGTATGGGGAATCTCAAGAGGTAAGAAATTACAGTCATTTTAAATTTTCTGCCTTGCATTTTACTTAATACCCTGTAATTTCTAAATGGGACGCCCTATAATCACGAGTCCTTTTTTGGCAAGTAGACAATCTAATAGGCTTTCCAAAGAGCCATCCCTATTCGATTTGGTACGTTCGATATACACGGCATAGAAAGGATTCCACACCTGAGATGCATATTCAAGAAGTGGTTTAACGAAAGAGTTATATGGTTTCAAAAAAACTCCTGACAGTTATAGAACTGCCTGGACCAATGTATAATAAAACCAAGCACGGAATTACTCGTACAAACCACATAATTAACGTATCAAGTGAGGATTAAGAATATTGGTTGAAGTGCAGAGTTTCGCGAGGCATTATTTATGTTGAGAAGAAAGGAGGTAAATTTCAGTAAATGTTTACATCTGTATTTTTATCTTTTCATTAAAAAAATTACATTTCAGTATGGACTAGATGAATGTTACTTTGTCGATGAACACAAAAGTGGACTTTTAATTAAAAAAGAATTTACAAAGAAGTTCTAATACCCCAGTATAGCAAACCTCAAAAAATTCTAGGGAAAAAATTAAGGTAAAAATTCCATAAATAAAAAGCAATTATATACATTTCAAGTATATCATTTTTCTAGCTCAGGATATTTTCTGTTTCAAGTTCAACTTCAATTCAACTTTATTAAAGGAAAAATAGTTCAATAAGACATAAAAGCATCTTTTCACTGTACTAAGAGTAAAATGAGGGAAAGTTAACAAAAGGATAGTAATATACAACTCTTAACCAAGAACGAACTAAAAAACGAAGAAGAACGAAGAAAAAAAAAAACTGAAAACACTACTCGAGATAACAGACCCATCGGAGGGATGGGAACACAGCGCCCCAAGACGCGCTCAACCCAGAAAAACAATTCAAATGACGGAATATAACTCGGCTACCAAACCAAATCCACTCTCTGAATGGCAGAGAGTAAACGGTTCCAAGCGCGAGGAACACAGACAAAGTAAAAGCCTTCCATGACGGAGTGTCGAAAGTGTGGTGTCAGCAGGTCGAGACGCCTTGCCGAGCTCAAGAATTGCAGCTGACTATATAGGTAATCAGGCTACATGTTGTAAATGATTTTCTATATAGAAGCAAGAAGCTTACGTGATAGATAACTATTTAAGGAACAACCAACCAAGCTGTTTCTGTATTGAGAGATGTGGTCAAACCTCCTAAGGTCAAACAGAAACTTGATGCAGTCATTGAAAGCCACAATTGATTTTCGTAGAGCAGATAGAGTCCCTTGGGTAAAGTTGGGCAAAAGTAGAGATTTTACAAGAAGCATGCGTGTATTCTATACTCAATAAGCTAGCACAGAGTCTCAGGCGACGCAACCCACCATAAATTCTGTCCAACATCTCGCCAATTGTGGAGATAGTAGGACATATTCTCGTCAACATGTACCCCAAGATTTTTCACACGGGCAGAATAAGGAGTAGTCAGGTTGTTCAGAATGACAGGAGGCAGATCAGAGGAGTCAGACAAGCGGCGGCAGAAGGAAGGATGCACTGCGATTTATGGGGGTTAAGCAACAGACCATTCACGGTAGCCCAGTTCGAAATATTACGTAAGTTATTGTTCAGGTGGTCTGGCCTGCATCAGGCCAACAGGCCTGCCGAGATACATCTGGAAATTATTAGCATACATATGAATTTTACAGTCCCCCAATTGCGTTCTGGAGATCATCAATATACAATCTGAAGAGTAAAGGGCCGAGAATCGACCCTTGAGGAACGCCAAGTGTGAGAGACAGAAACCCAGAGGAGCAACCATTCCCCTTGATACGCTGAAATCGACGAACAAAATGTTTTCAATAAGAGAGATCGCCGTGAAAGAATCATCAACATTAAATTGTGAAACTAGGTAAGCCCTTTTTTACTATGACCACTCTTAGATATTCTATTTCATTCTAAATCAACCAAATCGAGCCACCACAAAAAAAGATCTGGTTGAGTTTTGTGCATTGCAGAGAATCATTATGTGTTGTTTGAAATTAACTGATTTCCATTAATTCTTAATCAATAATACTTACTTTCATGAATTTCTTGAGCGTAATGTACAACAGTTTTTGTTGATGTACCAGCAGGCGAATGGGCAAAAATTACGGGCATTAATGTCTAAAATAAAAAGTCAAGAGTAGTTTTGAAATGTTAGTCAACATCTTACCGAATTAAATTGGGCTTTGTCGAATCCCGTCAGGACATATACAGTATTTTCGCAAATATATCGCTCCACTTCCGTTAGATCACAACCAAATTTTGCCAAAAATTTTATTATCTTATTTTGTGGTAGGAATTCATTTCCGCCCAAATACTTTAATATCATCTGTAACATAAAGTAATTATTTAAACAAAAATTCTTGCGTCTAATTGAAAATAAGAACAGAATTTCACAATATAAATAGAGAGTATACATACATAATATTAATAGTATATAGGAGAAAAAATAGAAAAGATACCTATATAAGATTTTGTATTTATAAATTTTAGAACTTAGGTTGGAGAAACGATTATGATATTTATATGAAAAAATATTAAAAAAAAAAACAGGAAAATTGTGAAAACAATTCTACATTTTAGTAAATCTTTCATCTTTACAAAAAATATATGTATATATATTTAAAATAGAAGGTTACACTCAATTGACATAACAAGATTTAGGGCCGAAACACATTCAGAGCCGCAAGTACCAAGCATTTGATGCCGACACATGATACCGAGGGAAGTCACATTCAGGGTATCAAACCGCAAGCATCTTTCAATACTGACAACTTTAAAATATTTATGATTGGTAATTTATCAAAATATTTTAGATAAGTTCAAGTTTTTATATTCCGTAGAATTTATATTATGCATAAAATTATTTTTCCTCACAAATTCAATTATCTTTTCCCCCATATTAAATTCTTTTAATTTTGATTTTGACACCTAAAAAATTTATAAATTTAGACTTATTATGTTGGCACTACTATGGTATCAGTATCAAAATTTAAAACTTTCCAAACTTGGGTAGCAAGCATCATTTGGTACTGGTACCAAATGGCACTTGAGATGGTAAGAGATGTAGATTCCGAACTACTCAGTAAATTTGAAAAAATACTTAAAAATCTATCTTAATTTCAAATGAGCATCAATTATTTAATTTTCCGATTTATGATATGAAAATAAGTTTATGGCTCCATAGATTTTATTAATTTTTTGGTCTTTATCTTTTTCACTTCGGATGGATTTCAAAGGCTTGTGGCAACCAAACGTGTTCAACGACACGTTCGCTGTGGACTTAGTTTTGAGCTTTCTGTATTCTTTGGGGGTGTTGAAGCGGACGTGAAGTCCTGGCAGCGTAGCCCCCAGTGGCACCTTGGGCAGGCCCGACATGCTTGTACGGAGAAGATGGAATGGGTTCATTGACAAACCCGCCTGGTGTCACCGACATACCATGAACAAAAATTCATGTCGATATCTAAAGGGAGTGGAAAAGGAAGGAGGGAAAGGCGACGAAAGAAGAAGGGCAACGGGAAAAAGGGACAAGAAATAGAAGAAGAATAAAACACAAAAAACGAGGGGAAAGGGAACCTAGATGCGGGGGTTCCACTATCCTACCTGTGATGGGGTGAGAGGGAGTCTTTGAGCAGATTTGCGGTAACGTAGAACTTCCAACATCTTGCCGGTGACGTCACTACGTCAGAGTTGCATGGAGATTTAAAGTTATTTAGGAATTAGGTGAGTGGCTAAGCATATTTTTTTTGTTTATTTCTTTGCACTAAAACTTGTTTTTGTTTTTTTTTTTTATCTGAAAATATCGTTGTTTTTGTCGATAAATGAAGTCTTTTAAGTCAGCTGTTTCAATTTACAATAGGTCTCAGTTTTTTTCTTTCAATTTCAGATTTCGTACGCCCATTTTTTCCTAGAATTTTAAAATCCTGATCTGACAGCTCTGTGCTGTTTTAGAAAAGCTTTTATTGTTTTTACCCATATCTACACGTGTTTCAGTCTTTACTAAAAACATCCTCAGAGGAGTAACACTTCAGCCGTACTCTTCTGCGGATAGATCTTAATGAAGATTGAAACACATGTAAGAAAAAAAAGGTGTTTTATTTAAAGAATTAAATATACTTTACGTACCTACTGAAGATAGAGCAAATAAGGATTTGCGTTTTTTTACAAATATATACAAAAAATTGAAAATAATAATAGGATTTTGTTATAGGGCCTTATTCTGACAAAAAAAATTTTATTTATGTTAACAGGAAATCGTCAAATTTTATTATATTTCGAATTAATAGGCGGTCACACACGGCAACGTTTTTAGGCGTGACAATCTTTATGATAAACTACAGGGTTTGTCCGTAAAGTAATGAGACTGTGTCTGGTAAAAAGAATTTATTGATCCGATCGGTACATATTGTTAAAACTCTCAAAACAGTGTCCTTGGGCGTCGATACAACGCGATTCCCACGCTGCAAAGGCTCCCTGGAAGTCAACTGCGGTAACTTCTTTCAGAAACTCGCTGACAGCCCATTGCATGGTGGGAACATCGTCGAAACGGTGACGGTTCAGGCTTCTCTTGAGCTTTGGAAACAGAAAAAAGTCTGGCGGACTTACATCGAGGCTCTACGGCGGCTTCGGCACATTTTTCACTTTGGCTACATTTTCTTCCAAACCGCTCGTTGAAAGGGGTCCAGATCACTCCATGTCTTCAACGGTCTCCCATCCGTTCTTGAACTCACTGAATCACCGGAAAACCTGGGCCCTTGACAGGGCGTCATTTTTGTAAGCTTCCTTAACCAAGACAAGCGTCTCGGAAGCGGTTCTGCCCAGGTGAAAGTAAAAATTAATTTGCGCCACTCGTGATCCTCATTGCGTCAGAGCTCGGACGCCACTGTCGCCAGGTTTGTTGCTTAGCTTAGATCCCCTAACACAAATCCCGCTGCCGGGTAGCGCACTGCTGGTGACTGGAGGATCGCGCGTCGGCCAATCTCATTTCTTTACGGACAAACTATGTATGTTTGTAGGATACTTTATCCACAAACGGTGAAGTTGTGGGGTGAGGGATGAAGTGAAGAAAATTAATTAGCGATTATGGTTTGGTACAAATCTAAGGGAAAACGACCAAAGAAAAGCAAGTGGATGAAAGAATGATTAAAAAGAGAAAGGAGGTAAAACCACGCAAAATATCAAAACGAAGAGATATTTGGGACGGTTTTGGGACAATCACATATTATGTTTGTACACCAAGTTGCCTACACACGATCAATCTTATGTTTGTACGCGAGTTGTACACCTAAACCCGTGGTCATGTGTGGCGGCCTAATGTAATTATTTGAAAATATTACTTGAGGAAAAAACGTAATAGAAGAAATCTTTTACACAGTTACCTAGAAAATTATTAATTTTGTGAAACTCATTAGAATATGGCCCGTTACTTAAGTATTATAAATAATAGAAGTAATTTACATAAAACAATTTCCGCGGAAATATATTTACAAAAATATTTTCTCTTTTCCATGCGATTTGCCAAAAAAAAGAATGCCTTCCACCTGGAAATAACCTTGATACAATATTTATGTAAACTCACCAAAATCCTTAAGGAAACATGATTTAAAATTCGATTTGCTATTATATCAACCCAGTTGGGTATACGCAATTTTGCTAAATATTTGAGCGGAATTTCGATATTATATTTCTTGCTTGGCTGCAGAAATTATATCAACGCAACTACATAAGTTTAGAATGGATTTTAAGAAAAGAAAATCTAAAAGATACCTCAACATCTTTGGAAAATGGTGCTAATAGTCGAATGGGACTTCTGACGTGTGTCATATATGCGACTGGTGCCAAAGCAAATGCAGCCAAAATTTTCTGATTATATTCTGGACGTGTTGAAAGTAAAACGAATGCCATTGTTGTGCCCATTGAATGTCCAACGTACAGTAAATCATTTCCAGAATTCCTTTCTTCAAGGAAATTCATGTAACTTTCTTCATCTAAAAATGTTATATATATTTTGATTTTGTTGATAATAATTCTTAAGTAAATTTCACCTTTAATTTCATATATATAATCAATTTCGGCGGGGATATCGTAAACTGCCATTTCATGCCAACTGAATTGAGAAGAAATTAAACAATTATCCTCAGGCATAATATATTCAATTGAAATTCTTACCTAAAGTCCCAAAATTTTGAATTTTCATTACTCATAGAAACATGTCGTCGTGAATAGGTATTTCCACGTGCATTTCCCAACCAAACATCATAGCCAGCATCTGCCAGAATATATGCTGCAAAAAACACAATAATTGTGTTTTATTCAGAGAATAATTTTTCCAAGTACACATCTTAATTACCTAGAGCTCTACCAGGACCACTTATAACCCAATCAGCTGAACTTGAAAGCAGTCCATGTTGTAGAAATACAGGCTGTCCCCGTCCTCGTCCACCTTTAGTTTGACAACCAAATCGACCACATGGAATTCTATGCATGGTGAGCAGGTATCCATCCTCTGTTTTTACAATATGTGATTCAGCTGGATATCCATGTCGTATTGCTATTTCAGGCTATAAAATCAAAAGGTAAAGTACGGCAAAAATTAATATAATAAAATCTTTACGGTAGTTAAATCAGTATCAGGATTATATGGATCTTCTAGAAAATTAGTTTTTATCCATGATATCGGATTCCAAGGAGTCTGTGTAGGCATTTCTGGTATTTCTGTGGTTTTTGCTAAGATTTGATTGATAAAACTGTCGATGACGGTCTCTCCATCACATAATGTTGACACAAAAAACACACAGCTTAACATATATTGCCAAGAAAATTTTGGCATCATTCTGTAAAATAGAAAAAATTTTATTTCCTGTTCGAAATTAGCTTCGTAAGAGTTTCATATTAACACTAGGTCACTAGGTTTACGGACGTTTCTTTTATACCTATTTCTCTACGGATATCCGTTAAATTGACGGGTAAAAGAAACCAGATGTATTCATTTTCCACAAACGTTCTTCTTAGACCTAACACAAGTATTATTACTTTTATTTTTTTACAAGTTTTATTTAACTTGCAATGTTCGTACGGAAGTTGTCCGTTTCAAAATTTGCAAACCATTTTTCAACAACTTAGTTAGTAGTTATTCCAGGATTCAATCTATTCCGTTGCGATCGTGAAAGAGGGCATGGGGGTGATGTGACGATTTACTTTATGAAGGCCAGGGTTGTTGGGAGATCTCATGTGACTACAGGCCAATTAGCATACTTCCAGTACTATCGAAAGTTCTTGAAAGGCTATTATTTATTGAACTTAATGAGTATATTAATCGACAGGCTCTGTTAGCTAATGAACAGTCAGGTTTTAGCAGGAAGCAGAGTACTACCACCGCTCTTTTGCGCTTAGTTGAAATTATGAGACAGAATATCGAGAATAAAAGTCGCACAATACTTTGCCTTCTGGACTTCTCTAAGGCCTTTGATAGTGTGGATATAAATCTTCTGTGCCAGAAACTAAGACAACAGTTCTGCTATCAAGTATATGCATTCTTATCTGTCTGGTAGATCCCAGAAAGTATACTCGTTTGGCCGTCTAACCAATAGCAAGTTTCTGAACTCTGGTGTTCCCCAAGGATCAATTCTAGGACGTCTCTTATTCTGCCTGTACATCAATGATCTAGTTCAGGTGCCAAGATATTGTTCTCTAAAACTTCAATTTGGCGGTGAGATGTTTTAATAGTGATCTTACTTTGGTGAATGAGTGGGCAAGGCAGAACAAATTGCAACTTAACCTAAATAAGACCCAAACTATTATTATCTATAGTGCATATGTTCCTACAGATGATATTCCTCAGCTTGTATTGCAAAGTACGCCGATCACATACTACGAATCGGTTAAGAATATAGGAGGAATTTCTACTCTTTCATGGAGCAAACATATTGATTCAATTGTTAGTAGAATATACGGTGGTCTGAGAAATCTGTGGCTCCACTCTAGCTACACATCAAGGAATATGCGTATGAAACTTG
>QYTT01094312.1:0-13254 GCA_006980735.1 Dasypogon diadema
TCATTGGGATGTTGCACAGTAAAAATCTTGTGCTAAAACGTGTGCCTTATTAGCAACATTTGTCAGGTTAAAACGCTCTATCTCCTCCTTCCTAAAATTTATCTCCACCTACGTTGTAGAGTTGTTTCCTGATCTTAGGTAATAGCTTAAAAAAATTACCTTATGATTGTCTACAAGGCAGCTGGAGGGTGAGGAAGACACCTAAGATCATAAGAAGAGCGGAATCACAGCTGGAGGTAATAGCCTCAGCTAAGCATGATTCATTTCGGGAGACATATCCCCTTACTTCAGTTGACGATCAGGATCCTATTCGCTGATAGAATGGAGGAGTAAAAATCCTGAGGAAAGAGGTGAGAATAGTAATGGTGGCTAAATCTGTATGAGATCGATGATAGTGATGGACAACCATGGAACCATTGCAACGTTCGTATACAAATGCCTTCAACTCAGTCTCAAATCTCATTTTTCCATTGAATTTTTTATGTGAAAAGAGCCAGAAATTGAGATTTGAGACTGCCATAACCCATTGCTAGCCTCTTTTATCATTACACCTATAAATATACTAGAGTATACTATAGCTACGCACGTGGATCAAAAGAAATATTTTGTTGTTCGCGAGCCTACAAAAATAAAAACTTGGTGATATCAATATAGATACCAACGACCTACCGGACTATGTCTTAACTACTAAGATCACATTAATGTCGATTGCACAAAATGGCGGTAACTTTTCCATATTGTTCAAAAATCACTAACTGTTAAAAAATGTGGTTTGTTAGATCTAAAACACATATCTATCATAATTATAAAAATTAATCATTTTAAGTTGTAGTAACTTTTTATAAGTGGGTGCTAGGCCCCATTAATCTCGTGAGAAAATAAAATGTTCATTGCAATTGCGTAAGGACAGGACACTACCTTTAAAGTGTAAACTAACAGGCTGCATGAAATGTATAAAGGGGAACAACACTCCTGCATACGGAAGGAATTAAAATAGGACACACATTGAAAATACTAGAGACGACTTCAAATCAAGGAAGGACCAGCTACGTTTAAGGGTCATTCATTAGCCCCCACTGAACTTACAAACCCAAAGGAGTAAATGCGAACAATATACTCTGTATTATGAATTATTTTTCTTTTCATTTCTTATGAGAACAAAACCACTTTATACACATATTAAAATATGGATTTAAAGAAATATTAATTTTTTCACTATTACCGGTAAAATTTTCAATAACAAATGCGTAATTTTGAATTTAGATTGAGTTGGCAAAATAGCTGAGAAATATACTACTTTACAAGTCGTATTATATATTTTCTTGATTAAAAGTAAAATTTTTCCAAAAATTCTGTACGACACTTATCGAGCTGATGTAGCTCGTTATCAAGTCTTTTTCCAACTAAAGTCAAACGTTAAAAATTTGTGTACCAGTCATTGGTTAACATCGCAAAAGTCATGGCAAATAACAATAAGATTTTGCTAGACAAAATTAATAAATAGACCCGTGCAAATGATTATTACATACAAAATACCAGCTAAGTAAACTATATGCTCCAGACTTTTGCGTGCATGGATTGACGATTGAATGTACATACTCGTATCTTACGTAATGTTATATAGCCAATATCTAACCATTATGTAGATCTCATACATCCAGAGATATACAATAAGCTCTATAACTTCTCGAAATGTATTTCTTATATACTGTAATAATGACTTGTGTACGAAAATACAATAACAAGTATTGAAATGTTTTTTTTACTGAATTTTCACAACGTGTTTCTTATAATCTGAAGCGTAAAAAAAACTGTACACAAATGTGGATGGTTTTCGCTCGAACATAAAACTCTATAGGTCTGTTTATTACATCTCTGTCGGTCAATCTCTACAGGTAGCTTAAAGGATTATTCTAGAATAAATGGAAAGCCTTTGTGCTGTCTGTCCCTTTCACTCTTGGAATGATATGATTTCAAACAAAGGGGTCACTGAGGTTAGTATAGACTTATACTGTATAACACACTCCTGCGATAGTTAGCCTAATTTTTGAATCGTTTAATGAAGTGTGAGATCACCCTAGATGGGATATCTCTCCAATAGCAGAATGGTCACTTTTAAAGAGGTTTTGAGGTTTCCATTGATTTTGGCAAAGTTACCGTCTTAGCACCGTCTATTTTGTACCGAATTCGAAGTTGTATTTGAAGTATGTGCTTCAAACTCTCTATTTTAAAGTAATAAATTCCCAACCTACATGCTATAATATCCATAATCTAGCGTAAGTAGATGTATTTCTCACAGCAGATACTGCCAATATTAGCTGTGTTTTTTCATCTCATCCGGGGTATTGAAAGTTTTGAATTAAATTAAACACAAGAAAACGGACGACGATTTTTAAATCTAAAAAAATCCATCAGATTGTCATAAGGTTGAATAATTCAAAATTTCAAAAAGTAAACACGATATTTTCTAGGTTATATTTTGACATGTCCTATAGTTCAAAATCATGGCAATTTGGTGAATTTTTTAGACTCTGAAATTAGCAAATCGAATAATCCATCAATCAATCAATCAGATCGACCCTCCGAGGAACTTTGACCAAGATTTTATTTTTTTATAATATGAAATGCTTGTAAAATCGCTTTCGCCTTTCCGCACATTTTTCTATTGTAATTTCAATAATATTGATTTAAACGCATAATACCCCAGAGACACGGCGTACTGGAATGATCATTCTGACATCAAAATGACGTAGCTCTCGGGCTGCTTGTATGGAATTTTAAACAAATTTTAATTTCTTGACGTCATAATGATCATTCGAGTACGCCGTGTGTCTGGGGCATTACATGATGATTGGCTCTGCTTGCCTTGGAATCGCATATACTATTATCGTGACGCACCCCCTGTGAACTTGTTAGACCAGAAAATGATTGTGCGTGGTTTACAAATAAAATTTCATATTATGCACGCTCTGGTTCAGTGATCGATCGGAATTGATACAGGGCAGTACGAAATATGGTAACTTCAACAATTAAGTCAAGAAAACGCAGATGTTACAACTGTAGACTCAATTCTGACTTGGCAACTGTAGACTCAATTCCGACTTGGCAACTTGCCTCCATGCAATTCAGACATTTTACGATCAGCTTTTCCCTCCCTATTCAAAGCCTGGGAAATATTCAGTCCGGTTCAAAGGCCTTATATGGCAAGAAGGTTAACATCGTCTACCTCACTTTCTCTTTATTCATAATCATTTCCGTTATACACCAATCAGTCCTGGGATATTAGATCAGAACGTTTCATCTATATATACATTCCGCTCTCAGAATTGCGTATCGAGGACAGAAACCCATAAGCCTCTGATTTCGTTTTGGCAAAAGATCGATCAGATGTCCATGAGCTAAGCCTGACTGCCAGGTCTTTTTTTTAAAGCCCCGAACAGTCTTGATCATTTGTGAAGTCCGTCTCCCCATAGAGGTCTACAAAAGCCATATCTCCTGAAAAGTATTTTATAGCGCTCTTGTATATATGATAGCTATACAGTCCCAGTTGTGTCAATATCGTAGGGTCGTTAAAATAACTGCTTTAAAATTTACCATTACCTGAAATTTACAAGTCCACTACTAGCCATTACTTCTAGTTCGGTTAAGGAGCCTTCTGGAGTTTTGATGGAAATCTTGCTGTTTACCATTTTATCAATGGATGGTGTTCTTGCCAACGACCTTTCTGATTGATCTGAAGATCTCAAATTATTCAAACAAGATAAATTGAAGAGTTCGCACCTTATTCAGTATAAGGTAGATTTTTTTTTGGTAAATTATGGGCTTTCGGGAGTTCTATTCAGAATGGTACATTACTCAAGCTGCTATCCTCGAGTTTCTGTGTGGTTTATAAGAATTTCCCCCCATATTATCAACCCACTGCATATGGAGTTTTCTAAATTTTTGATTCCAATATATTTTAACGTGTTTATTACTTACAAAATTTGAGTAAGTAAAAAGTCGTTTTACAAAGGGATATTTTGCAAGGACTTATGCATGGAAAAATGTGTTTCAAATAGTTTAACTATGAGCATATGTAGAAATAAAGCTACTCTCACTTATAACGTATATGATTTGTATTAAAACGTATTTTCTTCTTTATAATTAAATACATACAACATTATACTTTTAGTGCTATTAAAACTATCAGACTTTCTTGACAAGGATTTATAATAGTTACCCCGCACCATTAGTTTTCATATAATTCCCAGTCATGGAAATTATACTTGAACGCCTTTTTGTTTTCTTCTTCTCTTTCGGAATTGGTATGAAGAAGCTTAGAAAACCGCAAATAATTAATGAAATCCCAGAAGTTAAGAATGCAGTTTCACAATGTCTATCAAGGAGAACACCAACAATATTCGTTCCCATCACACTACCCATTCGACCCATCATCAGTGCTATGCAAACAGCCATGGCTCTGAAAGTAAATATTAGAACCATACATATACGAACAATGTACTTTATATATTACCTTAAGTGTGTTGGATAAAGGTCAACCATTGCTGCATTTACAACAGTAATACCCAGACCGCATAGTAAAAGTACAACATATAGATAGACTGCCACTAAAGGTATGTCAACGATAGCAATCGCAACACCACTGGCACCACATACAACAAGGATAACAACTATACAGAAAGAATATAAATTTACAAAATTTCCTAGAGTAGAGTAAAACAATAATTTAATATCTTACATAAAATTGGTATCTTTCCAACAGCATTGATAATAAACCCCATTAGAGCAAATCCAACCATATAAATGATCTCCAAGATCAATGAGTGTTGATAGGTAGAAATCTCCAGCTTTTCATTGCAACTTATATCCTGAAAAATGGAAAATAAATTGTATATAATATACAAAATCGTTAATGTTTAATTTGAACATAATTCTTCTTTCCACATTATGAATAAAAACCGAATAGAGGATGTAACAATTACTGAATGAAAAAACCAAGAGTTCGAGAAATAAAAATTTTCAAGAGAAGCCGTAAAAAAATATATTAGAGCTATTTACGAAAATTTTTGAACCTTACATTTAACCCGAGAGCAAATAAGTTTAAACTTTCGATAAATATATTTAATCCAACCACAAATTAATTTACACAAAGCGCAAATATATTTAAACCTTCACGAAATGAATTTATACCAATAGGAAATATATTTATATCTACCCTTTATTAGCAAATCTATTTAAATCTTGAACAAATTTATTTATGTAACCAAAATATTCTATCATAAGATATTTATGCCAAGTCTTCTTATTTATTCAAATAAACATTTTGTTGTCAAAAAATAAGGCTTGTCATCTGTTATTCCGAAAAGTAACTGCGTGATGTAGAGTTTAGACCCTTTTATCTGCCTTTCTTTTCATAAATGGCTTAGAATGTCTATTCAGATGATACAATCTTGTTATTGTATAAAAGAGATAACAGTGTTACTGCGTTAATTCAATTTTCGGAGAATATTCACCAAACATTCTTGGCACGATAGATCATTATCTACTGAATGGTCTCTCTATGAATTATAAACTTAAATTTTTCACTATAAACTGCTGAATTAATTTCTGCTCTAACGAATCGACAACAATCAATACATGTACATAGTGAATTCTCAGATTATCTCTGGTATTCCACAAGGTTCATTGTTCGGTCCCCTATTAATTCTCTCTTTTTTTTCAGATATTACGCTTATGAAATTCCTTGTCAATTAGTACTATCGGTGCTTTCAAGCAATTCATCAAATCATACAATTTTTGAATTTTCGGTTTCTGAACTTCTTTAACTTTTACACTGCGCTGCGGCTATATTTTTAGTTTTTAGTTTTATTAATTGAAATCGTGTTTTTTTAATCCACTTTTTGTTTTATTTATATTTTCGTTACTGAGTTCCTATTAGGTTTCATTTCCATTACCTCTTTTTTCAAACACTCTAAAATAATATGATTTGTTTATACATTACATTTAAAATAACGAATTACCCTTGTTTTAGAAATTATTAACTTGCTCGGCTTAATTCTTATGCACTTTATCAGTTTGACTTCTGAATGGCTCATTTATCTCAATATGTACCTCAATAAGTAGGTCAGAGTGGCTAAGTCTACATTTTAATCCGTTGGATTTCTTAAAACCATTATAAACAATTTTGAGAGGAATAGTAATATATTACCTCCTGTTCTACAAAAAAAAAAACAAAATAAGTAGTTCTTTCTTCCTAACATTGCTGTAGTGTAAAAATTTAATAAGTGAACTTAATTACTACAATATATGCTAATAATTATCATCTCATCTTTTACGTATCGACACTAAATAATTCAAATTTAAGTCTCACATTAAAAACATTCAAAATTCTTTTACAATATCGTTTGGCTGACACGTGGGGTTATTTTTCACTGAAACATTTGTATAAATATGTGGCTGTAGAACAATGAAGAAAATTCTCAACGCCAATTATGGTCGGATCATTTTAGATGAATGACTTCATCATCAACAGGCTTCAAGTTTGAAATATTTAAACTTGGTATTAATATTAAGTATATCCTTTGTTATTAAAAATTATTAACTTCGATTTCCATAGAAGGTTATTGCTTAGCAACTGAAATTTACCACAAAATTTGTTTGTTAATTTTAATCCCCTTTGTTTAGTTAGGGTCATCAAGGTTTTTTACAATTCCATGGTATCAAATATAATTTTTCCTACCTACCTACTTAGAGCAAATATTTATATCTTACACAGCCTGTATATTGTGGATCGATCCACTGATATAAAATAAATATCTCGTCCTTTCAAAAATGTCAGAAATTTTGCCTTTATCTTGTACGCGCGTGTGTAAAAATCTCCATAGACACATTTAAAGACTGTAACTCTATAATTGTGTGACATTTTTGCAAACTGAGTGATAATGATCTGAAAATTGTTCTTTTGCTTATTTCCGTTAATACACTTGTTCAAATCTAAAGATTTTGTATTTTCAATGATAGCAAAATTTGAATTCAGACTTTCGCGCTATATTGAGTTTGCAAAAGACAGATAGATTTTTCATATTGCTGTCTACTTTTTACATATTGTTTTTAATGAGAAATTTTAGCATGAATGAAAAAGTATGACACAACACAAGGGTAAAATTCGCACCACTTTTGAATTTGAAAATTCTATGGCATGCGCTCTCCAAGTTATTTATCTCTGTGGGGTTAATCAAATCAGTGAACGATTGTTAATTAACTGCAGCGACTAGCAGACACCTTCCTTTTTCGAGAAAGACAAAATCGTATTGCAAAAAGGTCATAAAGTTGAGAATTTTAGAAAATCGAGAACCTGAATACCTAAGAATACCGGTATATGCTTAGATGGCAATCAGGTCTCAGACCACATATAGAACCAAATTTCAGGAGTTAGCACTAATAGCTGGCAGTTTTATGAGTATCTAGTTAAGACTAAGAAGGGCTCATCCCTTAGGCACTAGAAAAATGATTTTCCATCACGGATTTAATTATGGTGGTTAGATTCGGTGATAAGGGAAAAAGTAATGCTTCCAATCCGATAAGGCGCTTTGAGATTTGTAAGTTCAATCTTAATTGTTTCAGTACATTTATCATGCAACACCATCGAACTTTCCTGCTTTAAAGGTATATTAAAAATGCTATGCGATTTTCGAAAAGAATTTTTCTGACCCATGTATAAAAATTTTTTACGATACAGAAAAAAAAATATATAAAAACACTTACCTCTTCTTTGACCACCACCTTTTCCCGATTGGAATACACAACTGAACAGATGGTAGTTTTATTTCCAGGATATTTCTCTGTAAAGACTGCCATTTCGTTCAGGATACCAGGAAACCACATATACAAGCCATTCGAAGTTGCGAAAATACCAAACTGGATAACACAAGCCAGAACACTCGTTCTTAGATGTTCTTTCATAAAAAGTGGAGCTGTTTGATTCCACATTGATCTAAGCAGAGATGCTATTGGACTTGACTTATTTGCTTTGTGTTTAGGAAGAACGATAGCGTCCTTATCTTCTATAGTTAACTCAATCTGTACAACAAAAATTTAGTTGATTGATAAAATGTTATTTCTTTTACGGCACCTTGTAATCTTCTTCACTCTTTCCGGTATTCATAGAATACATTATTTTTAAAATTTTTATTGTTTCCATTTGTTGTCCTTGTGATAGTACAAATTTAGGGCTCTCTGGAATTTTTAATAAGCACAAAGCACAAAATAAGCCCGGCAAACCACAAACAACCAAAAACAGTCTCCAAGGTTTGTAAGTAATATCTAGTACTGGAATGTGAAAGGACCATTCCTGATTTATAACTAACCAGGCAATTGCTGGAAGGAGAGCAAACGTTAGTCCAAAAATAAATGATGCTCCCATAATGGCACGAGATCTCGTTTTATTAGTATGAAATTCTCCTAAATAAACATAAATCGTCGCTGAAGCTCCAGAGACACTATAAGATTTGTTTTCAGTTAATTTTATATCAATATTTTGTACAGACTTACAAAAATCCTGTAAAATATCTTAAAATAACAAAGATCCAAAAATGTTTGGATAGACTTGAAATTACTGCTAAAAAGCATGCCATAAAGAGGGTGGGTCTCATGACTTTTCGTCTTCCCACTGTATCCGCTAGAAATCCCCATAGATGGGAACTAGTAATAATACCTATAAATCCTATGGCACTCAGAATTCCTTTTTCACTTGTTGATAAATTTAAATCACATTCGGATACAGGAAGAATATAGCTGATTCCTAGAGTTTCTATCAGTGCATATGTTATAATTAAGCCAGCCAGAAAAATGATAAAATAATTAAATTTGCCGAATTCTGAAAATATTAGATTTCATTTTTTATAGTCGTTTCGGTATTGAGGATTTACTTGTTTCTGCAAGAACATCATCAAAAGCTACTGAAATCGGCTTTTCACAATTTCGGGTTTCTTTACGGTCTACTTCGATCACTGATATTGGACCTGAAAGAAAAAAAGTATCACCATAAATTATTATTCTTAAAGATAATGCGATGATCCTCGGTAATGTATTCTGTTTTAAAAATAGAATTTTATTCATATTTCAAGCCTGAAAGTTTTAAATATTAATAACAGTTTTATAGGTACTCAGACACCAAGCAAAAGCAAACCGGAATTTTAAATAAAACAAATAGATTATCGTGATAGCATCTATTTTACATAAAATCGCAATTTTTCTCACATATTCATTTGTAGAGAAAGCAGACAGTAAAATTATACTTCTATCTAATATGAACTGAAACTCAAATTTAAAATAGATGCAAATATATAATAGTAAGGGACCCCGAATGAAAAAATGAACCCTTAAGGGATCGCTTGTGTGTCTGTCTGTCCGTCTATCACAGCCAATTTTTTCCGAATCTACTGGATCGATTAAGTTGAAATTTGGTAGACATATGAATTTCTGTGACCCAAATACGGTTGTGCAACGTAAATAAATAAATTTTGAATATTGGGGGTCATTTTTGGGGGGCAAATTAGAAAAAAATCGTGTGACATATCAAATGAAATATATTTTTTATCTTGTCTCAAATATATTAATTTTAAAATAAATAGTTTTAAAGTTATTTAAGAAAAATAGATGAAAAGTGATCATCCCCCCCTTTATCACCAGAACTACTGAGTCTAAACTTTTGAAAAAAACAATACTAAAAATAGTTCTTTACTTATAGATTATAGGAAAACCTGTAAGAAGTCTATGGTCTTAAAATACTCAAAAAAACTCAAAAAATGAAATATCAGAATACCTTCTATCGCTCGGTCTTAGTCCAAGTATTCAAGACTATACGACAAGACAAAATTCAGCAATAGACAATATATTCAGCAATTTTCCTCTCGAATCCGGTACCATAGATATTTTTTTTAGTTATCACAAATAAATTTGGGTCAGATTTAAAAAAAAACATCGTACGGAACTCTCTCCACGCGCGTTCAACTCGCACTTGTCTAGTTTTTTTTTATATTTCTTGTCTCCATATTTTCAGTGATGAGAACAAATTGCAAAGATCTCCCATATAAATGTCAATGATAGTAAATTTTTGAAACATTTATTTTAACGATCCAAAGTTATTGAAACAAAAAAAGGTATCGTTTGGGACTGGAGTCTTTGATTAACAGAAAAGGTGTTATTCTACAACATGACAACGCTCTAATATGATAACGCCACATGCTGCGAAAATTGCACCAAAAATATTAGGGAACTATGATGGGCAATTCTCCCTCATTCCCACCACACTGTGCTCCATCTGATTATCATCATTTCAGATCCTTGCAGCATTTTCCAGCTGGAAAAATTTTCAATTCTTATGAAGAGGTTAAAAACGTAATGGTTGAGTTTTTTGAATCGAAATATCCAGAATTTTTTAAAGCTGAAATAGAAAAGCTGATAACCAGATGGGAGTAGCACGACTTTAAAAACGAAAACAGCAGGCCTAAATATTATAATAGTCACACGTTACTTTCCCTCCAGAAAGCTTTTTTTATTTCCTTTTTTTAATTTTATAACATTTCTCACTAAAGACTAAATAGAGAATTGAAAAGTCTAAATTTTAGCATTAATAACATTTGGTACAAAAATCTGTTAATTAGGATCTACTATGTCAAATTTTGTTCTTACAGCCGATAATTTGTTTACTCGAGAAGATAATGTTCTTGTTTAACAAAAATTACCAAATAGTTAAGATAAGGGTATATAAGATAATAAAATAATAATTCACAACAATTCTGTAATTTCGATACAAATTCACAAACTTACAACTATTCGCTTTAACAGGATTCAATTATTCAAAAACTGTATGCACTCTCATCGAATCATCGCATTTCTTTCTTAAATTTATTCGAACATGTTCGCTATTTTCTCCAAAATTGCTTTCGTTTGCAATATTGAAATATTTCATTTGGGAACTCACCCTGACTAACCACATCGTTGCCAATTTTGTCTCTACAGTCGACAATTTGCCCCATAATTTTTTGTCACAAAATTGTACACAAATTGGAACCACTTAACTAAATAGGAGTAATACTTTTAAAACAATCAATTGCACATTGTGATCTTCATTGCTGTATAGTTTTTCTTTCTTCTAAAGACAGGTATTAAAATTGTTGCACTAAAGTGAATATACTGCACCGATTAACTTTGGTATCACTGATTCGATGTCCAAGTTGGTTTGTTCCGGCTACAAATAGCAAACTGGTTAGAATTCACTGAACTCCGATTTTATATTATGATATTCTTCTGGCTACAGCGACAGAAGTTGATCTTCGGGACATTGATTTTAATGTAGCTACGCCACGAAATTTGCAGTTAGGAAATCATGTGCAAAACTTTTACTGAGAGCTTATATATAGCAAGGAGATCTCTTTTACAGATTTTCAAGAGCATTTTACACTTAGAATTTTGTCAATAAATCGACGAAAATTGTTGTTTACAAAATATAAAAAACACAGTTTTCTAAAATTTTAAAATACTGAATTTAAGACTGCAGTGAAAGTTGTACTGAATGCATGAAGATAAAATTTGTTTTGTTATTTTTAGACTTGTATTGTTGCTTGTATTTGCAACGTTTGAGAAATGAAAGGTATGGATGATGCTGCATTCTTCAAGGAACCATGAGGACATTATCTAATTTCAGTAGTGAATTTTTTATAAATTTTGAACATATGTATAAAAAATTCGATTTCAATATGAAATGTAACATTTCACAAAAATTCACGGTAAGGTGTTAAAGGCGAGGATTACCACTTTTGCAAATTTAGTTTTTAGTGTGCATTTCCTAGCTATAACTGGGATATTATTTTAAGTTTAATTTATTCATTGAATAAATCCACCGAAAGTAGCATATTTTTTTTATTCGATGACGCAAAGCCTTTAAAACTAAACCAATGAACTGTGGTTGGCCATGTGGCCCTAAATGGTCTAACTGCCAGTTAGCTCTTATAAGGTTTTTTTTCTTTTTCTTCCTTTAGGGTTTAAAGTAACATTCGTAACGAAATATGGTCTTCCACTAACTGCCTGAGGCTGACCCTTTAATGTTCCAATATACACTTGCTCTAGATGATAGCCCAATCCGTCTACTCCTAAGGCCCCATAACACATGAGTGTTTACGCCAGTCACACACTGCAGCTGTGCTGTGCTGAATGCGTTGGGCAACGTTTTTTTTTTTTGTATTATAGGTATTCTTCGACTTACGACCAAGAAAGCTTCCATCATAAGTCGAACCCTAGCAAGTCTAGGACCACCTGTACATACGCTTCAGTATGGATCAGGGGTTGAAGAGCTGTTTCTAGAATACGATTTCTTTTTGTTCCAAAATCATTGGTTAAGCAGAAACGGATGCTGAACGGAACAAATTGAAACCGGTTCGGCCAAAAACCTAAAATTTGTTTTGCTCTCATTACAATTTTTTTTTGTACTTTCTCTTTCGTTGGGGATAAAATATTCCTTTCACCAGGGGTCACAGCAAAGAATTAATCTTTATTTTTAGGAGGTTCAATCTTATTCAGTGTTTTGCAGACAACATCGATAACTTGTTTTTGAAGTGGTAGTTGAGGCAAGTGAGAATTCCGCAGATAAAAATTAACACTGCATGGTTAGATCCCTTGCATCGGGTAAAATGATTCATGTTTTATTAAAACTTGTTTAAGACTCAATGTTGTCTCCTTTTCTTCAAAATTTTGTTTAATCAATTTTCGTTGATATAAGCTGTGTTCTTTTGTACAGATCCAAAATAATGGAGATTATAAATTAAATATATCGAATGTGGAGGTTCAGAGCTTTTAATCACCAATACCTAAAAATCTCAATATTAAATTGGCTCAATTTTCCAATTCTAATTTTTACACTTTTACAAAGTATGGTCTGGGCAAGGTGATAGGCCATTTTTCAAACTGTCATACTTGAATACTTTTATAAATGCTACTTTGTATCGTTTAATGTGAAATCTTCGTTATTCTGTATCAGTCCGAAAGAACATATTTAGTGTGAACATTTTAAACACGTCCCCTTTAAATATTTGAAACATTTGCATATCAAGAAATTTTAACTTGACTAGCTAGTCAGTCCATTTCTAAGAAATGTGACGAAATCACTCAGACATTTCTTTTAACAATATAAAAATATTTTGGGTCATCTAAATAGACTCAGATGATATCCAAACTAAAATATATTTCCCTATAAGA
>QYTT01094312.1:15379-33216 GCA_006980735.1 Dasypogon diadema
CGTTATTCTGTATCAGTCCGAAAGAACATATTTAGTGTGAACATTTTAAACACGTCCCCTTTAAATATTTGAAACATTTGCATATCAAGAAATTTTAACTTGACTAGCTAGTCAGTCCATTTCTAAGAAATGTGACGAAATCACTCAGACATTTCTTTTAACAATATAAAAATATTTTGGGTCATCTAAATAGACTCAGATGATATCCAAACTAAAATATATTTCCCTATAAGACGCTGACATCATGTATCCTTATTCTAAAGAACTGATGTGCTTTTGATTCTTTTAGGATAATATCAAGAAAAATATCTACATTAATAACATTAAGTATCGATACTCTTAGCACTGATGCCTCTATGCTTCTATTTTCATCTTTCGTGGTCTTTTCTGTGTTCCACACATTGCCTAACGCATATTCAATCAAATTGCTCATTATTTATATTCTGTGGTTTGATATAATCGTAAAAAGTAAGTCATGTCATGTCAAATTTAACAAATAAATTTCGATATGGAATAAAACCTTCAATTATATCATCTCAACAACAATATTATAAAAGTTGATAATTTTAGTCTCTGTCATGGAGAAATGAAAAAATATTTGGGAGTATTTTAGAATACTTTGTGCTATTTCTGTACCAGAACAAGTTTTAGTCTTGATCCCATCTTTTGAAACAAGTTTTTGGTAGACAATTTTAATCTTGTTAACAGCGAGCACATTAGTCAATGACCGTCTTGCAATTAGCATTTGCATTTGTAGTCTATAACGAATTTGACTTGCTTAACCGGAACTTAACTTTCACTTTCCATGTAGATTGAATCTTTCTTTGTTGTGATAAATAAAAAGGGTGAAAAATAAAGTTTTTACTAAATTAAATAAATAATTATTTCCAAGCATAAACCTACAGAATACACCCAAGTGGAATAGGATAAACAGGAATGAATTAATGAAGAATGACAGAAACCTAAACTAGAAATATATGAAATTTTTGATATTCTGATTTCGATGATAAACGGAATTTGTAAAATTTTTCAGCACCCTTGTAAAGATGTTAAATTTGAAGAATTACCATAACAGCCTTTACTATTGGCTTAAAGTGAAAAATATTAATCAAACCTAAAGTTACTGTAATTTAGCAATCAAGTTGGACTCATAAATATTTCTGGGCACAGTTGTATACATGATGTTCATAAAATTTACTATATTTACAAGACACCTATGTTTACTACTTTATTACACCATTTATGATGTGTTGACGCAAGCTTTATGTCGTAAATATTAAATTCTACGGTTGAGTAATTTTTGGAATGTTCTAGCAATTGTAACTTATCATAAACTTGTATAAGGTCTTAGATAAAATCTTCACGGGAGTTCTTCTACTTCCAAAAAAAAACCACTACAAAAGGAAGTCACCTTGAACTTTGATTACCATACGTAACAGAGTAAATATGGAGCAACACACCTTCTTTGACACCATCAGGTGATTCCTTGTTTAAAATACTTGCGTAAACAATTACTAATAGGTAGTTATCTAATTGTATGTTACTACTAGAAATATTCAACGCAAGTGAATTAGGTAAAAAAACTTTATCTCAAAGCTTATCACTGGAAATAGCAATTTTATTTGTTCTTCCAGTAAGAATCATAGGTTTATTATTACTCACAAAGTCATCTGCGATAAATATCTTCCTTTAAACCATAATTGGATTTCTTCGAGAAAACTTCCAAATTGGCTTAATTTATCTTGTCACATTGATTTTGTACGCACGGACTGTAAACAATCGAATTGAGTGGCACAGTCAATCAAGCAAACGTGCTGAAGTTTGTTTTCAATTAAATTGCGATCAATAATGAAATGTTTATTATTTGCACTGCTTGTAAATATTGCCTTCATTAAAACTCTGATGCGAGTAGTATTTGATCTTGTCCCTGTTATGTATTTAAATAATCTGTTATGTTAATTAATAATTACAAATTGTTGAATATTTTAGCTTGTCAGCTCTCCATTTTTTCCTCTAAAAAGACATCTATATATTTTTTTTATGAATAAGCAAATTATTTGCTTTTTTTATGATAAAATTAGTTTATTTGATATGTAAACATCCGAATATGTTAATTTGTTATTTTTTATTTTGGATTTGCCTACTTCATGGGTATGTACTCGTTGTAAATGAATTGTGAAGTTAGCTGTGCTAGTTTTTAAATTAATTAATAATGGGTTGTGAAAATCAAAAGGCTTCACAAGAATCGAGAGAATCATGAAGTTTGCGGAAATCGCAATCCATGCACACTGCACTGCTGGGTACAAAATTGTATCCCTTTTTTATTTTTCTTGGAATTTTCGCTATCATTCCTCATAGAAAGACATGCAGAATAGAGTCGGGTTCGAGTCAGGTTATCAAGAAAATATAAAGTGGTAGGTATGTAGGGGAAACTTATTAGGATTCTAAGTTATTCAAGAAAAGTGCATGTACAGCTTTTCTTTCCAGAAATTTGCGAATTCATGCAACAAAGAGGTAAAAAATTCATTTATTTCGTCTGGAAATTCGTAGCTGCTACACGAAGAGGAGTAGGATGAGATTGAAAGCTACTAGTGTTCATTACAATACAATATGACTCATACACATATTATGTTTAATATAAGGTACACGGTTTCACCGAAAAAAACGAGCAAAAACACTTTCAAGTTTATCTCGAAAACCATTAGGATTGCCCTAACCTTATCCCTCCCATAAATTTTTTTTTTTGTTTCATAGAGACCTACCACTGGACGCCATAATGGAGATCTCTCACGGTATACATACCTTACAACTCGATCATAAGTGTGTGTTTTATTATAAAATTGCCAGAGAATATTTATGATAGATTTTATTATAACGTAGAGAAATATTAATTTAAAAACAATGAGCTTGTTAATGTGCAAAAAATCACTAAAATGGCTTTTTTCTCCCTAATCGCTTAAACTAGATTCTTCTTCTGCCTAAGAGAGAGCTTATACAAGATGACTTTGATAGCTATTATTCGATATTTTGTCTTTTGGGATTTATACGTATTTTTCGGTATTTTTTGTTTCTGGGTGTTTTACTTTTTCTGTACCTTATTTTCGGGATTTTGTTTTCGAGATTTCGTTTTTTCGGCAACCTTAATATAGGTCAATTTTGCTTGTCTATTAGGTATAAACATTACAATATTTTGTTTCACTTCATCTCTTAAGATAATATACTAATGTCTCAAAATTAAGGTTTCCCCATCAATACATTTCAATCCCTGCAGATGTATCTATCCAATTCGCAAACGTACCGTTATCTCGATGGCTTGAAATATCTTCAGAGATTCTGCGATTCTGATTAATCACCTTATTACACAATCTTCATAACGACCTCATTTGAAATAGCTCCATTTGAAAAGTATCAAGCAGAGCTTCTAAATTAATTACAAAATGCATCAATGACAAATACTATTGTAGAAAAAGTTTACTTTTAGACAAATATTTTGAAAATTTGCAAAAATCTTCTTGAGGTCAAAGTGCAGATAGTCTATTTAGGCTTTAAGTATGAACAGCACAGAAATACTGTGTTCACTGTTGCTTTACCAATACATTTCTAAAATCAACATTGTGATCAACCATAACCGCAAAATGTTATTTTTAATTTAATACCATTAAAAAATAGAAATTTGCTTTTATAACAACTTTAATAATAGTATACTAAAAATAGTCTATAAAAATAAAAACAAGACTGTAAATTAGGAGAACAGAATTAGTTACTGTTAAAGTTAACAAATATCGTAATATCGTAAGGCAAACAATGCTTGCGAAAGAAGCAGTATCTATGGAAATGGGCTGTATAAAAATGAGAACATTTTTAGGTTAGAATCTCAACACCATTTAAGTAAACAACACGTGCTGTCGAGATAGCTTTGATTTAAGAGAAAATTGTTTACAGCAAATTACTTGGAAAACATTAGTCTGAAATTTGCCCCCACAATCATTTCACAATAACAAAAACTTCATAAAACTGAGGGTTGAGTGCAACCCTGAAACCCCCAAATATTATACCACTTAAGTAGACTCGTATATTTGAGAAGATTTCAGAAAATTTGTAGCACTGTAATCTCGAAAAGATAAGCAAGAAATAATCACGATGGTAAATAAATTAAAAGAAGATCTCAGGGGGGGGTCCACAAAACGTTTTCAAATCAAATAGAATTATATATATAGCTAGTTGTTGCTACCTCTCTATGGGGTAACGTAATGCATTAAAAGACGTCAAAAAGGGGTTATAAAATTCTGAACGGAATTCTGCTTATCTAATGAACATTAGAAGTGGTTGCACAGAATAATAGCTGCAATAATTAAGTAATGCAGAGTAAGCTTCATTTTCATCAAAACCCCTTAGTGCTTTTAGCACAAGACGTAATATAAATGTTAAAAAATATATCCCCTTACAAAATATAGAGATAAAAAATAATTCGTGCAAATAAAATTATAATAGGATAGGATATAATGGTAGTTCCAGAAGAATCATGAAATTATGTAATTTTCTATGGGGATCCAGACGTTTAGGGTACGAGAGAACAAATTTCTGCACAGTCATTGAAAATTTTATCAAAAAAGCGAAAAAACTGGGGATTTTGGTAGTGTTTAAAAAATCAGATTTTCTGAAATATAAAGCGTAGAGTAATTGTTATTGACTCATTTTAAAAGTAAGTCTTCACGGATTACATTAAAAATAACATGCGACCACATTAAGGAACAAGGACTTTTTGTATTCCTTTTTCGTCTTTCGTCCTTTAATATCAAAAAATGCGTACTTTTAATTCTTTTTTTATTTGTTGAATGTTTTATAAAGGTCTGTAAAATATAAACTTTGAACGCGAATGGGTTCATCACCAAATATAACTTTAAATGTGTAAACCATTTGAATAATGATCACAATTTTACAGCCTGAAGAGATATTTTACCATAAACAACTATAAATATACAAATAACTTGGAAAATTATCAGAAATAACTAAACCTAAGTAAATTTAGAGTCTAGAGGAATTTTAAATGTTCAAACCACCCTAGATGATAAATGGAGAATCTCTGGGTTATTTGTAGAAATATGCCAGCCATAAAATATTGAACACTTAGATTCATTTTAAAGGTGACCAGGTTACAGTTGACAGTAACTGAATTTCACAAAGCAGTAGTATAGTAGAACCAGCTTCCATTGACTCTATAATCTTGAAAAGACTGGGATAATAAACTCACCTCGTGAAACATTCAAAACCTATAATATTGAATGATATTACCAGTAAACCCAGGAATTGTGGCAGAACTAAACTAGATTATAACTCACCAATGTAGGTAAAAGCAATAGTCATGTCAGGTAAACTTCAAAGACGGTTTAAGCTTGTTGGCGATAAATAGATAAGATTGAGCATTGTTTCTTTGAAGAGTATCGAGATAATACCCTGATGTAATTTCTAGTCTAATCCAGTTTAAAGAAAATACCTCCAATAATTTTCGCCCCTATATTCTGCAGACAAATTTCAACCCATGTGGAATTTTCTGGTTCTTTTTTAAGTAGAAATGTACTGCTATGCATCCAACTACATATTTGCTTCTTATTATAATCTACGAACATTTAAGTAGAGTATACATCTACACCTTCTATATTCAACTTAATAATCGCACCTTTCTTTTTGTCTGCCATAGCTGTGGTTTTGCTTTACACAATATCTCCTTAACTTTGGCTGTTTTTAAAAATTAAAAAAAAAATGCAACCTGAAAATTGCACCATAAGTCGATGGTTCAACAATTTCTTTTCGAACAATTTGCTCTTATTGAAGATCGAATAGTATACGTTAACTTCGATCTAGATTCTATTTATAAATTGATAATTGATAACAATCTTCAAAACAATCCAAAGAAATTTCGTTGTACGACAAAAAGCAGCAGCAGTGAATTTGATATCAGGTGCTTTTGGTTTTAATGATTAATGATGATATGGCACTTCGTATAAAATCAGTTAATAATCTTGACTTTATCTTTAATAACACACTAATTTGACAGAACCATATAAATCATGTTACCCGGAAGTTACACTTGGAGTATTAAGTTTGGTTATTGCTTGACTATCAATATTTCTATAAAATATGATTGCAGTGAATCTAATTAATAAATATAAATTTTGTAAAATGTGCCCAGACATGATAACATCCTTCCTTATCTTAATTCAGTTTCGGATTGTAGTATCCATATATTTTTAGAATTTTACCACTTAATATTGCCGATTTGTATATTAGATCGTATCATATGAAATGTCGGATTTTTATGTGAAAGTTTGTGTTAGGTATTTTTCGAAGTTTTTTTTTTTTACTTTATTTTGCTTTAATCAAAATAGACATCACTTGCAACTATAACATTCTTCTAACAGAATTCTAATAAAAAATACCTTTTTCGAAGATATCTTAGTTTTTAGATAAACTCTTTGAAGGATTGAATTACAAAGGCGCTGTCTCCGAACATCTTTTGAGGCAAGAATGATTTCAAACCTACGAAAACCTTAAGATCTGTTGAAGAGATATCTGGAGAATAAAAATGGAGAAGAGAATTTCGTAACCTAACCATGAAAGTTTTTGTATAGTAATTTGTAAAGTGTGGGAGTCTACGTTATCATGAACGAGAATGAATCCTTATCGATTAGCTAATGTAGACTATTTTTCACGGAGTTTTTGGTAAATAAGGTCTATCCTGGAACAATAACCTTCAGCATTATTGGTTTCTCCTAATTGAAAGAAGAAACAATAAATTATGCCGCAGTCACAATAATCATAACCTTCTGTGGGTATAAGGAACGTTTAAGAACCTTTTTTTGGGGCTTAGTTTT
This sequence comes from Dasypogon diadema, assembly GCA_006980735.1. Classification (NCBI taxonomy): domain Eukaryota; kingdom Metazoa; phylum Arthropoda; class Insecta; order Diptera; family Asilidae; genus Dasypogon; species Dasypogon diadema. The sequence continues at coordinate 22,252 of QYTT01094312.1, forward strand.
TATTGAGCTAATCTCCACTTCGTTTCATATTATCGAGAAAGATCCACTTTTCATCTCGTTTTTAAAACCAATGAAGAGCAGATTTCCAAACGACTAAGTCTTTGATTTTTAGTCAATTTGTATAGAACCTATTTTCCGAATTTTTTAGCTTTTCCAATAATGGCAAAATATCTGTTCATAGTTTTTTCAGATACAGCTAATTTTATTGAAAAACTTTTTATTGCCGTTGAATTATTAGCTTTAACAGCAGTTGTCAATTTCTAGCCTTCCTGGTGGTTCATTTTGAAGACGTACATTGTACATTGACGGAACGAAATCTTTGAAACCAATGGTAAATAGAATTTCGATAAGTTTAATTTAGCAACCAAGGGTGTAATAATGGTGAAATATTGCCGGCACTGTTAGTATTGGTATGCTACTGGTAACCGCCAGTACCAATATTAGTATACTGGTGTTTGTAAAATTTAGCAATAGCAGCATCAGTACTCATATTGTTATTGAAAAATTTCCCAAAAATGAGTATTGATTGACACTGTACTGATACTGGTATTTATTCTTTTACAGCTCTGATTTTCAATACTCCCCAGGAGCTCCAACATATATCGTTTCTATACCCTTCTTCTAATAAGAACGTTATTTGAGTGTTACTAAGCTTAAAAGCAAGTTAAAAAAAATAATAATAATATAGTAAAATCTCGAAATTTCTAGTTGAAAAAATTTAATTTCCTCCTAAGAAGCCCCTTGAAATAAAAATCTCTGCTTTTTCATAGAATGGCAACATTTTTGTATATAAACAAAACGACTTAAAAATTATCGCGTAGAATACAAAACAATTAAAAGTATCTGCTACCTAACTAAACAAAGAAAACGTAATTCATACAGCTGTCTGAAATAATTTGCTCGTGAATTAAAATATATATCACGTTTTAGTACTTGCTTTAAAAGTATTAAGTCAGATTAAAGTTGTCGACTTCCTACCTTTATATAATTACCTGAAATTAGTCGCAGCTCGTAAATATTCAGGGGTAATATGTAAATATCATTAAACAATTTAGATTTCATGAATTTCGGTTTTATCTGGATATATTACATAGAATCTGACATCAGGTAATTTTCCTTTCCTTAACTTACAGTTGCAATTTTTGATAAACGCTGATTCCACAAGAAAATTCATTTAGTCGATTGTAAGGAATTGATAATTTGTGTACATTTGCATTTATTTCTATATATTTTTTAAATATATTTATAAACCCACTTTTCTAAGAAACAATCTTCACAACTTCCTGCTTTGATAATTTTGTTCGTGAATCCAAAAAAATATTAATTCATTCCAAAAGACGAAGGGTCTTCGACATAAAAAACTTGAAAATCGCACGATAGATGGTACAAGGTTGGATGAACAGGGCAGAGGAGTGAGTTAATCGAGGAAGGCTAATAAGGATTGTCGCTTTTTATGAGTATGCTATCGGGATAAGTAATACTATAATAATTCTGCTACTGAACAGCAAGTTACGTCAAATAGATTGTCTTCTTTAATGGAAAGCAAAAAAAGGCATTTTATAGATGTCTTCTGTCTCTCCATGCAAGCGATAACTTTGGATTAGAGACTTGAAATTTTCTGCATAGATACCTAAAACAAAGAAACAACATGGACCGGACCTCCTGTATAAAATACATTTCGGTGTAAGAAGCATTTTTGCTTATAGGTAAAGTGAACCGGTTGTTTGGCCTGTCCTGTTTAACCAGTTTAACCAGAGACCCATATAGGCAGTTCCCAATAACACTTAATTTTTTTATAAACGTTTTATGATAGGAGAATATGGTCCTATAAATTCGTCGGACCTCTTTCTGCTATATTAAAGCCTCTATAAAAAAAACCAGTTCAATGTTCTTGTTCAATCCCAGTTCATGGCTTGTAGTTTAGAAGGTTTTGGCCAAGTCCATTTCGTTACCTGGTCTAAGATAGATAACTTATTAAAGGCAGCCGCACACTGACGCGGTAGCAATCAATTAATTTGTTGTGGCATTATAACAACAAATGTATTGACCTTAACCACTTGTCCATTGCAATTGAGGCATATGTATTTAGCGGCATAATTAGATATGGAGGATATACGATTTTTCTGAAATTTTATGCTCCTATCTCTTAACCCATGTTCCTTTGTAAATGAGGGTCCATCTCGACCCTAGAGGAAATAATAAATCAGTCTTAAAAAATTAATTTTCTAAATTATACTATGGGACACACTTCGGAAATCTTTTATTCTTTCATTTAAGGTAAAAGGGCCTTGCTGATGGGCAGAGTAAACAAAAAGACAAATAATGGACTTATGCAGGGAAGTATCCTCAGTCCGAACCTGTTTGACTATTACAACAGGATTCTCCGATACATCTGCAGCTGCAGACAGAGATGCTGTATCCCGTGATGTATTTTGTTGGTTTATAGCTAAGCAAATTTCCATTAAAAAAAAGGAAAAAATAGAGAAAAGAAAAAAATGAAAAAAGAAAATTAATTCTTAATTGGATAAACCAGGGCTTGGACAGCAAGCCTTGAGAGGGAAAATCGGAGTCCACTATGAGAAGAACAAAGGAATTGATATTAGTAAATACGTCTTCAATTTTTTCCTCCAAAATGTGTTAAAAAACATCAAAGCTCTAGCCGGGAAAAGGCGAATAACCTTTTAAAGGTGCCGGCCTTATTGTGCGGAATAATATCAGCAGTTTTTTTATTGTGGTTGAAAAATAGTGAGGAAATTATGATTTTTATGGGTAGTGATAACTGATAAGAATTTGTGCATTTTACCGTTAAAAATATTTGTAAATTTTTTATACAAGTGTACCTGCCTCTACTCTACTTCAATTCAACCTTTTAGAATATTTTTCTAAATGTGTTATCCATACTGGAAATATGTATATTAAGTTGCTCAAATATACGTTCTATTGCTTCAAATAATTTATAAAACTTAATTAGCAAGGGTTTGAAGAAGAGCGAGAGAACATCGCTTGGTATAAAAGTTCGAATTTCGTTTGGTATAAACCTTACTAATCTCTCTTCAATATTAGTCGCAGTAAGTTTAATATACCGGCGCCAGCAAATTTATCTTACTACTCAAAATCATTGATTAGGTGATGAGAATGAGTAAACACAAATTCCATAACCGCATATATCCAGACTTCTGAAATCTCTGCGCACATAAAGATTTCACAACTCTGACAACACACTTTTAGCACTTCTTCTGGTGAAATTTATCCTATTTTGCGTTAAGGTTGTCAGTTTGACATTGACACTTCTCTTCCAGGGGTGATGAACTTTGCATTTTGTTTATCTCTGTGGTCAGATACTCCCCTTTTCTCGAAATCTTAATAATAATTCAAAGAACATGTCACCATGCATTTCAAAGGTAAATTCTAATTTGGCCGCTATAACATTTTTTGCAAAGAGTCATCCGGGTGATGTGTGCGGCAGTAATGGTTTACCCCTTACTCCAAATTCTATTGCGATTTTGGGTAGAGCTCAGTTACTGAAGACCATTGAACATCCCAACTTATCCAAATACCTCGATGTGGTCCGAGGAAAACATGGTAATACAATGTAATACATTGAGGAAGTGTGTAGGTGTTTTAAATTGTCTTTTCAGAGCGGACGATAATTGTATCAGAATACTCTGGGCAACCCCTTGAAAACAGCTCCTGGGCTCGACTTAAAGGCGATTTAACTATGATCCTTAGGATATTTTTCCAGATTGCTGAAGGACTAAAAGAGATTCATCAAAATGACTTTGTTGTCCACAATTTAGAACCAAGTAACATTCTATTGGATGAATTGGATAATGTTAAACTCTTCAACTACGGCCTCTTCTACATGACTAAATTCGGGGAATATGTATCGTTTCCGATAGGGTAAATTTATTCTTTGATTCGGTATAATTTTGTTATAAATATCTTTAAAGGAATGCTCGTTACATGCCACCGGAAAGACTGCTAGGCTCGAACAATAATATTAAAAGTGATGTCTGGAGTTTGGGTATGATTGTGGCTGAATTAGTATTTGAGTGCCAGTTTTGGTCATCTCTAAAACTAGCTAACATAATAAGAAAGATCCTATCTCTATGCAGTACTAAAAACGTTTTAGAGAAGGTCGCCCGGGAGCATAATTGTTTTGAGAGATATCAGAATTTGGATAGAGACCTTCGTGACCTAATTGAAAAATGCCTCTCTACTTCCGTAAAATCTCGTCCCTTACCTTGTGATATCCTCAATAGTAAAGTGTTCCAAAATAATCTTCCCCTGTACACATACACGGTCCCAGAGAGATCCAAAGAACTCCTACTTCGTTGTCCTCTAAAACAAATTTATTATTTATGGCAATTGGCTGGGGGTGATGTCCAAGCTGAACTCAAGAAAGAAGGTCTGATAAGAAGTGAAGCTCCGATTTTAACAATGCCTCGTGTTGTTTGTTTAAATGGGCATGCTATTGGCCCGAAGAGAAGCCAGAGTTATTTAGTAGATAGTAGAATTGTGATGCTACGTTTAGATAATTTAATGAAGAGGCTTAAAAAGGTCCCAGCAATGGCATACTTTCCATTAATTCATTCACCGAAATTTGCTGTGCAGTACGGAGCTGGAATGGAACAACTTCCATTAATTATACGAGAAAGAGACACTGAATATCAATTTTATCGGGTCATGTTGTTTTCCAGATTGTTAAATGTATTTTTGGTAACAGCACACTCTGACACACGTATTAATATTCGAATTTTATAGGAATATCCTTTTACAAGAGACTTGATTATAAAAGAAGCAGAAATTGATATACCACCTCTGCTAAGAGGTCCAGTATGGGCTTGTATTTTGAACGTTATACCCAATGGAAGTTATTATAAAATTGATAAAGTGACTCCTACTTCGACAGACAGACAGGTATTTAACTATCATTCCTTTTCATAATCCGTATACCTCTCTAAGTTTGAAGTTTCTTTTAGATTGAAGTTGATATTCCTCGCTGCCACCAATATGATGAATTACTATCCTCTCCAGAGGGTCATAAAAAGCTTAAAAGGCTTCTCAAAGCATGGGTTTCATCACATCCTCAATATGTTTATTGGCAGGGCCTGGATTCACTGACTGCCCCATTTCTTTACTTAAACTTTAATAATGAAGGTATTCAAATATTTCGCATTATTTTTAACACATTTCAACAACTTTTTATTGTAGAAATTGCATTTTTAAGTTTATTTAAATTTATTCCCAAGTACCTGCACTGGTTTTTTCTAAAAGACAATTCGGCTGTTATCAAAGAATACCTCAGCAAATTTTCACAATTAACTGCGTTCCATGAACCCGTGCTCGCCAGACACTTGATTGGGATTAATTTTATTCCAGAATTATTTGCAATTCCGTGGTTTCTTACAATGTTTTCACGTAAGTTAGAATTTATACTGTGGGGTGGCCAATTTATTTCTTACAAAAAATGATTTTTTTTTTTAAATTTGATAATTGGACACCCGAAATACTTTCAGAACATCCGAAATAATGTGATTTATATCCAGATGTATTTCCTCTACATAAAATTATCCATCTGTGGGACAAACTTATGCTGGGGGACAATTCATATCCACTTTTCATTGGGATATCCGTCTTGAAGCAATTGAAGAACACACTTCTATCCTCCGGCTTTAACGAATGCATTCTACTTTTTTCGGATCTGCCAGATATCGTGATGGAAACCTGCGTGGTGGAATCCCAAAAGATGTACTTGTCTACCCCTAAGAGTATATGTTACCGAAAGCACGTAATCCACGATCGAGAGCCAGGAGAATTTGTAAAATTTCACAAGGTCTTGGGCTCATGGAAACATTTACTAATCTTTTATTTTAGGATATTAGTGATATTACACTTACCGAACTGCAAAGTGAAATTTGTCCGCGGATAAGCGCTAACGATTTAGTGGATTTACTTATTAATACGCCGGATAAAGTTGCAGCAATTGATCTGAGAGCTACTATGGAATTTAATCGTGTCCATGCTGTAAGAAGTATTAATGTCCCCTTCACATCAGTCTTGTTGGGAGATACACGACTTGAATCTCTGAATTACCCGAATTTGGAAGCAGTTTTAAATGACAAAATAATTGTGATAATTAGTGCGGTGCATGAGAACGCGATACTAGTAAGTAAAACTCTGGATTTTGTTACCCCAAAAGTAATGCACTTGTTTACAGTTTTCAAAGTTTTTGGTAGACTGTGGCGTAAGTAGGGTCTGCGTCCTACACAAGGGATTTAATATTTTGCGTTCGGTAATTCCAAACATTTTAATTTCCACTTAATGTGATTTCGTTGTTTTAATTTTGTGCGCATTATTTTTCTCGAAATACATATTTAAAAGCAATATTCAAATTACGCTTTTCATTAATCCTAATTCCCAGAGTGGCAACAGATTAGATTGCATTACTACTACGGAGCAGACTTCTCAACTCAAAGTTGAAGGATTTATGTTAAAAGATAATGAATATTCATTGGATTTCATGGTTGTTGATCTCACTAGTCATCATCCGGCAAAAATTTTACTCTTCTCACTTAAAGCGGAACTTCCAAAACCAACCGAAAAAAAATATTTATTCCTTTTTGAAATTCAAATTCCATCGTTTTTTTTTTCTTTTCGATTTTTAGAAAAAGAATTTTTGTAGAAATATTTTAAATTTTTTGCCTTTATTCAACAAACTAGAATAAATATTATTTTTAATAAACAAATATCATAAAATTTCCAAAAACTGCTATGAAAGCAAGGTTATATTTAACAGTTGGTATTGTTTCCAATGAACTGTAATTTCGAAGTTTCATCAGACAGGAAATTTAGCGAACGCATCCAACCAAAAGCTGCTTTGACTGTGGTTCGGCCATTCGGTTTGTAACCTTTCGCCGAGACATTTCAATTGTTACAGGTAAGTTATTTAAAATATGTAATAAATTTCACTTTTATATTATTATTATTGTGGTAAAGTGATAAAACAATTTTATAAGTAATATAAAATTTCGGGATTGCTTCGATTATGGGATTTTATTTGAGAGTTCAATTTGAGCAAAGTTTGAAGCCACGTGTGTGGATTAGATTTATCATTTACCTAATTATGGTGATGAATGTTGTTTTCCTTTTGCGGTTTCCACCAGAAGGGATTTAATCCCTGAGGATGGTCTAAGGTGTCTGAATTTACACTTCTATGATAAGATTTTATATTTTGTGAAAACGCCATTACAATGAGTTTTTCTATTTTTCAGTATGGCGGACTCAGCTCCAGCCCGTGGTGGTTTCCGTGGAGGATTTGGTTCTCGAGGTGGACGCGGCCGTGGAGGAAGAGGTCGCGGACGTGGTCGTGGCCGTGGACGCGGTGGAAAAGAGGACCAAAAGGAGTGGACTCCAGTCACCAAGTTAGGACGTCTTGTACGTGATGGGAAAATCCGCACCTTGGAGGAGATCTACTTGTATTCCCTGCCAATTAAAGAATTTGAAATTATCGATTTCTTCCTTGGTATGAATTTGAAAGATGAAGTCCTCAAAATCATGCCCGTTCAGAAACAGACACGCGCCGGTCAGCGAACACGTTTCAAGGCGTTTGTTGCAATTGGTGACAGCAATGGCCACATCGGTCTCGGTGTCAAGTGCAGCAAAGAAGTAGCCACTGCAATCCGCGGAGCTATCATCTTAGCCAAGTTATCAGTTGTTCCGGTACGTCGAGGTTATTGGGGTAACAAAATCGGTAAGCCCCACACCGTGCCATGCAAGGTAAGAGACAAAACGCATTTAATATACTCTAAAGATTTCTTTGTGATGATTTTTTATTGTTCTTTTGCGGTTTCCACCAGAAGTTCGCTAATGATGGTCTAAAGACGTCTGATTAACTTTTGCAATTTTCCCCATTAAATGCTTTTGTGACTGCGTTGCACTGATTATGCATTTCATTCCAGGTGACCGGGAAGTGCGGTTCAGTATCTGTGCGCCTAATTCCTGCTCCACGTGGTACAGGCATCGTCTCTGCACCCGTCCCAAAGAAACTTCTAATGATGGCAGGAATTGAAGATTGCTACACTTCTGCTCGCGGCTCTACTGGTACTTTGGGTAATTTCGCAAAAGCCACCTATGCGGCTATCGCCAAGACGTACGCTTACCTTACTCCGGATCTATGGAAGGAGATGCCACTTGGCAAGACTCCTTATCAGATCAACTTGATCTAATGTGAAACGGACATCTTTTAAAATAAATCCGGTTTAAAGGAATTTTCTGTTTCATTTCTCAAACCACACAAGCTTCGTGATTTTACTTTTCTTCCTTAACACTTGCCCTTGTAAATGATTTTTTGACAAAGCGCACGTGAAGGGCTGGGAGTTTACTTTCTCTCCTCCCGATGATTCTCAATTGCGATACGGAGTACCCTGCAAAGTTCTATTTTGAGAGCTCCTTAGATGAATTTTTTAAGATATTGCCTAAGCTCAGAGGACAACCCAGCTTAGGCGAACAGAGGGAAGAGGGGATTGAAGAAATTTTAATCTGGCAAATGAGCCATAATTTTTTACATGGAGAACTTTTCCCGTGAAATATCCCAGTGGCTTCGCTTCCACTAGTACCCGGATAAATCGTTGCATCGTGTGCCAAGTATTGTGGCTTATTTGGAACATTTATCAGGCTAGAATTTCTCGAGTTCGTTTTTCCCACAATTTCTTTTCACTGTAGCGAGGAAACGCAATAGGGCGAAAAAAATGGTGGAAGCATTGGAGGAGATCAACAGGATTTTAATGGAGGTACATTTTCCAGGAAGCTGTGTCTCGAAGAGGGGGAGAGTGCTAATGCACCACCTGGAACGTACTAGTCCGAAGAGGTTGCCCACAAATAAACCAGAATGCATCAAGTTGGATGGTCAACGGAATCTATCAAAATTTGGTATAGAGAACTGAGAAATGGCTTATAAAGACGACAGGGTAGCCTGGTGATGGTGAGATGGGTGAACAATACGTTGAGTAACAGGGCAATCAGGATCCAGGCTGATTACGCAGGTGTTGGGGGAGGACTCACACGAGGATGTCCACAGCGAGAAGTATTATCTCGATTTTTGTGGCACGTTAGTGGTTATGCCAATGCCACGTGGTGGCGAGGAGTAAGTTCATATCCATTACCGTTGATATTATGGGGATTTCTTTCCGAGTGGTGGAAGGGTGCTATGATGAACAGCGTCTTACTATCAACGCGAGCAAGACAAAAACAATAATCTTGACTAGGAAGAAGAAGACCTGGAATTTGAACTATTTAATCTCTTTGGATCTGAAATCAACATTTCTAGGGAGGCCAGATACCTCGATTTGGCTTCAAAGCTGACCTGGAGACTGATAAGAGAAAGATAAAAAAAAAGCAAAGGTGATTATGCACCTGACATTTTCTGCGATAATCTGATGACATAAAATATCCGCAGCTGCTCTGGAGACCCTACTGGGGCTGCCACCGCTAGATCTGTTTGCGATAATTTGACAGTGGATGTGGGGCGGTATATGGTACTCGTCAGGGCTGAGTATGAGCATAAGCGCATAAGGAAATGTTGGATCACATAAAAGAGATGAGGGTAGTGAAGATGCCCAAGAATAAGACTAAAAGAGTTAGGAAGACCGAAAGGTTTCGTTAGACTGGTATTAGCGATGGATCACTTTTACACAAGGGACCGGGGGATATTTTTATATTCACGGATAGGGTAGATGCTGGAATATTTTTTGAAGACCTAAATCTATTCTGTTATGTAAGTCTGGAGAGATGTAGCTCGGCACTTTATAAGGCATTGATGTTGGCTATGTTTGGTGCCTTGGACTTCCTAAGGGAGGGTTAAGTGCGAGGAACTAAAGTTCTTACAGTACTGGACAACCAAGCAGTTACCAGGTGCCAGTAGGGATCAGATGATGATAGAATTGGTGTTCCCAAAGAAATGAGATCACATTTGTTGGGTTAGAGGTGGCACAAAGATTAAAAAGCATTAAAATGATGGCAAAACAGAAGGGGTCTATGGAGTTCAGGCCCAGAACCATATTCCGCCATTAGAGGGGATATGGTAAAGAAAAGTTCTAACCATGGAGATTAGATGGTTGATTTCTCTGCCTATTGAGCACGGAAGCTTTGCATTTTATCTCAAAAGGATGAAGATACTGAGAAGGATAGATTGTGTGCGACTATCGTAGGTTGCCCCATGGGCGATATGGAACAGATAGCCTATAAAAAATGCTCGACATAACAAGGAATGTCAAGGTTAGGGCCTTGTTTAAAGTTAGGTGCACTCTGACGAAAACTAATGGGGTTATTACCTATTACAATATGGTGAGTTTTCGATTCGAAAATGCATTCAAAACTTAATTTCTCACCATATTCCATTGCGAGCCCAAGCCGATGGCCAACCAGGCTAAGGCTTATGTATGTACGTCTGCAGATTTTCTCCTTTGTGGGCGTAAGTTTAAATCCTACACAGGATGCGGCAATTTATCTGGGTACCAGTGGTTGTGGTAATTCCACTGACTAGAATTGTAATTGCGCAGCTTACTGGGATGTTGCACAGTAAAAATTTCATGTTAAATGTATTTCCAAAAACAATAAAAGCAATAGTAGGATTTTATTAATAATAACTTTTATTATCCAATATTTTAACCTTAAAACAGAGTGAAACGAATAAATAAAACAATAATAATACGGGACATTTATTGTACAACTGCATCAATACACAAAGAGATTCTCGGGCGTAATAAAATTGTCGAATACATGGTGTTTTTTTCTTCTTCTTTTTCTTTTTGTAAAATATCTCCATAAATCTATATAGGAAAAAAATAATAAAATAATCGCAATAATTCTCTACAGTCAATAATGCTACAATATCCTGACACGGTAAGGAAGAGGGGGGAGGGGGGAGGGGGGAGGGGAGTATGTACAAGAAGCGGGGGGGGGGAT
>QYTT01094312.1:40637-51883 GCA_006980735.1 Dasypogon diadema
CTGGTCGCTTAATAAGTCCGTCAAAAGTAATGAGTATATAATATGAAGGCATAGAAAATTAGCTTAGCTAGCCAAGGATTATATCAATAGAATTGAACTTCTCCAAAAAGCCGACGATAGCTTCACTAGCAGCAGGAAAGAAACACTAAAACTCCTATTGGAGACCTACTTTCTTGGCCTAGTTTCTGCTGATTACAGCAATACAAGTCTGGAAAAGGTGTTACAAGCCAAAGAACGAGCAGAAGGAGGGGTTCTCTCCCCTTTGTTGTGATATTGGTGCTCTAATTAAACAGTCAGTCTGCGTGTCAACCCACAGAAAACAATTTTGGCCCCTTTTAGAAGAAGAAAGAAGCTCTCTACCACGTCTTCAACTTTTGCGGGGACCCACCATTCAGTTTTCAACTATTTTTCAACAATATTTAGGTCTAACTTTAAACCAGTATCTCACTTGAGATTCTCAACTCAAAAGAATCAAATCAGAGCCTTATGGTGCTATCAAAAGCTGTTTTGGTACAACTTGGATCTCGAGCATATTCTTCTTACTTGGATTGGAAGTTTCCTTTCTGAACATTCCCTCCTCCGTGTTGTTTTGGACGGTGTAATTTCTACCGCCGATAACATCAATGCCGGCGTGCCACAGGGCACTGTATTGTCCCCTATTATCTTTCTGCTCTTCATTAATGACCTCTTATTTCTTACCTCGTTTTGTACCCTTCTATCCTTGATTTTGCGTGTTCGTTTGAATCAGATGCTGACCCTCGCGGTAATCGAGCAGAAATGATTAATTCATTTAACAACGACAACAACAGACTTGTATTTAATTCGCATATTTGGATAGGGGCTTATTGGCAATGAGGCGATAAAGCATGTTAATGATACCCGCGCATCGAGTGGTCTTCGTCATTTTGTCATTGAGGCAAAACCTAGCAGAACAGTAAAGTTTTAAGAATCCTTCTTGAGGCGAACTCTCGCTCCTTTTTCATAATTTTACACGGTACAGTGGTAATTTTTTGAAATTTGCACGCACAGTGGTTGCAGAGTTTTAGCGATGTACATCGATTTTAAAAGTAAAAAGTTGTTGATCTACAAATTAAAAATTGATAGTTTTGCTAAAATCCTAAGGAAAATAGGGGGATATTATTTAATACGCAATTCAACTAGTATTTATGAAAATCTCAACATGTTTTATTGTGGGACAGAGTTGTTAATTTTGTCTAAACATTGGATAATTATTAGTAGGAAAGTTTCATTCCGAAAAAGCTTATTTCGTGCTTCGATTGAATTATTTAAAAAAAAAATGCATAGGCAAAAGAGAGCAAAAGGCAAAAGGGAGCAATTGCTTATGTCTTACTTACCACCGTTGTCCACCTTAGTTAGTCACATTAAAGCACAAAATTTTAAACAAGGAATATATATGACAGAAAAAGTCCTTGTAAAGGCCAATTAATATCAGATAAAAAAAATAGTCGGCAGATAGGAATTTAGTAGTACTTTGCAACTTGGATTGAGCAGAAATATAAACTCACCTGTTTGTATTGGAAAACTGTAGGCGGTATCAGTAAATTTATCGGGAGCAGTGAACGCTCTCACTTTTACTCGATATGTGGTCCCAGATTTGAGTGGACCATTACAATATCCTGTTTGTCTTGCATCACAGTTTTCAGCTCCGATAGTAAAATCCTCTACGGAACTGTTTTTGAATGGATAATAAGGTTCAATCACTTGATAAGGTGGCCATATGCTGTACGATTGTACATCTCTCCAACTAGGCATCTCTAAACCAGAGGCGTTTTTGGTGTCATCTTCAGCAACAATAATAGTATACATAATAACCTGAACATAGAGTATCACCATTAGTTTGAAAAAATTAAAATCTTCCCAAAGCAAATTACCGCCCCATTTTGATCCGAAAAATAATTTTTCCTGAATCGAATTTGAATAGTCGATGAACTTCGATACACCTCGGTTGGAACGACTTGTGTAGCTGGTATTGGTGGGGCTAAAATGGGCATTTTTTGTTTCCAAATTGTTTCTGGTCCAAAACCGATCACAGTTTTTGCTTGTATCCTAAACACATATGTTTTGCCTGGTAGTAGATTTCTTATTATACCGCGTGATTCTGAAGCTTTAAAATCTCGAACTTGTGTATGTGGCGAACCTTCTAAACCATAGGTGATTGAAAATTGTCTTATTATACCGTTCTGTTCACTTGAAGGTAGCGACCATTGGAAAGTGATCTCACTGGGTTGAATATCGATTGGTTCGAATTGATCTACTCTTCCCGGCACTGATTCTTTAGTTGTGAAACTAGCTGACACTGGGGAGCTGCTTCGGAGCACACTCGACTCAGTTCCAGATCGAACTACCACAGTAAACGTATAATTTCGATGGGGTTTTAGATCTGTTATTGTTATAGTGTCATGAACGGTCAAATTTTGTACATAGAACGAATCCGTTTTCAGATATTGCACTTCGAATGCATTGTATTCGCCTTTCGGGATGTCCCACTTCAGTGTGATCTCAGTGTCTGTAATTCTTGTTGCATTGATTTGAGTAATAGGCTCTGGATAAAGTCTATCTTGACGTTGGATTGGAAGACTTGCTACACCACCACTAACCGTCCAAACGGTAATATTATACAAGCGACCAGAAACAAGTCCATTAAAAGTAACTTTCCGATCTGTGTCATTGGCGAGTTTTTCTTTATCGGGAATATCAGGATCACCCAGTGAAAATCGATATAAATCGAATTTAGAAACTGATTGTGGGGTAGGTGTATAGCTAAGGGTAACAGTATCACGTTCATGTAAATTGTTCACTACTAAAACTTCTGACTGGATTAAAGGCATTGTTCTGGTAGATAGGTGGGTTGTGTCACTAGTTAGACGGTAAGATATTGTGTGAATATCGAATTTGTACTGAACTCCGGGCATCAGTTCTCCAATGAGAACGCGAACAAGACGATGATCCCCGTTTTTGTTGGGATTGGATGTGTCCGAAAGACCAATAGGAGCTGAAAAAGATTAATGATTAAAGTGTTAAATTTGTTAGAATTCGTAGTCTGTCTCAGGCCTTAGGACAGGAATATGCGAATGTTCGCGCTTTAATTTTTGAGCCTACTAATTTAGACTACTCTATCTTATAAACACTTCTAAGCACTTACCGACATGAGCTTCCGATACATTCTTCATGTAAATTTTGTTCGGATTATCAGTGGGCCACCATCGTAGAACATAAGTTTCTACTCGTCCTTCAGGTCGAGGCCATTCCAACGTTATGTTTGTTGAGTCAACCAATAAAACTATATTCGAAACTGGATTTGGACGAACTGTTTGATTGACCTGCTGAGGGTTAGGACTTTCAACACCATAGCTTACTGTATTGACTTGAATGGTGTATTTTTCTCCGGGTGTCATATCGGTAACATCAGCTTCTGTCGATCTCACTGATGGTAAACGTACCCACTGCTTTTCTGTTTCTGTCCGATATCTAATAGAATATTCCGTAAATTCGCTTCTTTCTGGTGGCATCCAATGGACTAGTACAGAATTACTGGTGACCTTTTCTATAGTCATATTTCGAGGTGGATTTGGATCTGCAAAAAAAAATGAAAAATAAAACAGGGTTGTTGGGGGTATTTCTTAAAATATTCTATCCATACTTACATACTGCTTGAAAGTAAGCATGCGGCTCACTTCTAAGTCCATGACTTACTGCAAATACCTTCACTTCATACCCCGCTCCGGGGAAAAGATTTTTAATGACCAGACGGGATTCTGTTGTTAATATTGTGCGAACCTCAGAAGTTCCATTCCGGGAATAGAGTATTTCATACTTTTCTTGGCGAGAGTTAACATCACTCTTCCAGCTAATATTTAGGCCTTCTTTAATGGACTTGAGGTCTTCAATGATTGGGGATGATGGTCGTGTTACAACATAAATTGTGGTTTCGTTTGATTCCATTTTCTTGGAAATAGCCTGAACAGATAGGGAATAATTTCGGCCGGGAAGCAAACTCTCCAAACTGTATTTCGTCTTATCAGTGTTCATCACACTAGCATCACCGTTAAATGTTTCCACTTCATGATAACTGATTTTATACGTTTCCTGTGTACTGGACGGATCTGGATCCCAATTTATTGTCACGATTCCAGTCTTTTCATCAGTAAATGATTTAAGGTTAAGCACAGGAAGCGGTTTCAGGGTAACATCTCCAGTTGCTGGCCATGATGTCACTTTCCCTGAGACTGTTTTTACAATCACTTGATATGTTTTCCCTGGTTCAAGGTTTTCCTTAAATTCGATCCAAGCTATCGGATCATTGGTTCGAGGAACTGTTTGTTGTCGTCTTGATGTGGATAGAGAAACTTGATATTTATCAAATTCACTTACACCTTTTGGTGCTTCCCACATTACTTTGAATGAATTCGATGTTATAGAATCTTTATCAAATGTCACATTTAATGGACGTAGAGGCACAGTTCGGTATTGGGCAGTGGTAGGTAGTGATATTTCATCCTCAGACATTGTTTGAACTGATATGTTATAGGCACGCCCAGGTACCAATCCTTTAAATGCAGCCTGGGCAGGACCAGGCGGTTCACCTTCCTTTTCAACATATAATACACTTTCTAGGGCATCTGGTGGTTCTATGGATACTTTATAGTGTGTATATATGCCTGCTGGATATGGAGGTTGCCACAGTACTAAAAGAGTTGTTTCATTTCGAAACCATACAATAAACTTTCCAGGTGTGTTGGGTTCTGTGGAAAGGAAAACAAAAACAGTTTTGTTGTAGTAATAGTAGAGGTAGTTTGAGGCTCTCATGCTATAATAAATAACTAATAGTATAAGGCAAGCTAATTAACATGCTTCCTTTCAGCTGTTTAGGAATTTAAATGGATGCCAAACACCTGGGAATAAATTTATAATAATTTGCGTCCAAAAATAAAGTTCCATACAATTTTACGTTCAATTTAATCAGAAAATTGTTGAAGAGTAAATATTCAAATTAAATTTGTGCAAAGAGTTTTATAAGCTCGTAATCTAGGATAGTGTCGTTAAGGATAAAAATAATAAAGAAGCATTAAAAAAATTTGCTTGGAAATACAAAAAAGCCACTGTAATACTCAGAGAAACTACTCTTTTTATCATGCAAAAAAGCACTACCCTTTTTGAAAGGCAGTGTTGAAACACCCTCCGGTTAATTACCTCGTAAAATCTTAATATCCAACAAATCCTTGTGTCTAACTCGTTTCACTGTTTAAGCCCCGAATTATAGCGTTAAGCATTAAAAATTTTAAGAGAAGTAAAAGAAAATTTCCAGTCGTTTTTAGTAAAGTCGACCTCCACCAAACGGTTCAAAATAGAAAATTTACTTACTCGTTGTGAAATTCCGACTAGTGTAGGCGACAGACTCCTTTCCATCGTATATTGTATAGGCCTGCACTTGATATGTTGCTCCAGGGGTCAGCTCCCTAATATGGTACTGCAGTGAATTATCTTCGATGAGAATTGTTCGATTGGTTTCGTAGGCATCGGAAAGGCCAAGGATTTTTATCTTAAAAGAAGTGTAATTGCCCTGAGTGGGTGGGCTCCATGTAATTATAGCTGTCTTTCCACTTCGCACAGCCACTGATAAGTTTGACGGTGGATCCGGGGCTGAAAAGTATAAGGAAAAAAAGGAAATCAGACTTAATTGGTAATTTGTGTAAGCGCATAATGAGTTTAATGAAATGAAAAGGATTTGTGTCTGGGCGAATACAGGGAAAAATGAGGACGGCTTCCTCTGATGGACCATTCATTCAGCAAAGTTCGTAAAATGTTTAATTGCCTGTAGCTTTCTGGAACAAATTATTTTTCCTAGACGGGTCTATAGTTTTGTTAACGAAACCGAAATTAGGCGCGAGATGAAAATTTTTTACATTTTTGGGATTGTTGCAAATATACTCCGTGGGTATTAAGTGGAAAGAATTTCCAGGAAAGCAGAGATGAGTTTATGAGCTGCAAAAAAATTTAAAAACAACAAAAGCCTTGAGCCTATGGCACTCCCATTGTGCTTAAGAAGTAGGCTCACTTAGGCCTTTTAGAGTAGACGAAATACTCTGACATTACATTGACGGGAAAAAGATAGTTGAAGATATGCCTGAATCCAAACGAATATGCGAAAACAAGATTTCTGCTTTTAGTAATATGGTGAACTGTATTGTACATAAAGTACAGTAGGTGAAATAATGGAACTTTGCGGCACCCCAGTGTTAATCTGAAGATTTGAAAATGTGCACTAATATGTAAAGTTTTACAAATTGAGTCATTGGATGAGAGAACTCTAATACATGAAAGACATGTAGAAATTGGTTCGTTTTTAAGGTCCAGATCTTCATTTCCGTGCTTCGGACCAGAATCTCCAATAGAGATCATGGTTACGGTTGTCCAGGACCTGCATAAACTGCGGGAGACTTTGTAACCTGCAAAATTAATAATCCCTTCCTATCTAGTACAGATGGCATGTTCTAAACTTGAAAAGGAAAAATTATAGAAGGCCATAAATAATTTGTTCTACTCCTGCTGGAAATTGAGAGATATCGCTTTCCGAACTATTGAAATTTTTTTCAAGCAGCATCCACGGATCCAAGCGCTAGAGTTTTTTACCACTGAATGCGTAACATAAACGTTCTGCTGAACAAATCGGTAGACTGATTTATAGAGTTATTTAAAAGGAGATATAATACGTGTATGTAATTAACTTTTGTGAACATATAAAATACACTTACCAGTTGTAATAGTAACTGTCCACGTTAACCAATCATGATGTGTGGCATTTGTATAAAATAACCAAAAATTGTACGTTGTACCTGGAAGACCACGTGAAAATTGGATTTCATCCCCTACATCCCGTGATGCTATTGTTGTATTTGGTTCTGGATAACCGTATGGCGGACTATAATCTAGCCTATAGTATGAATCATTTTGTCCAAGATTCCCAGGTATCTCTATTACCAAATCTGCAGTTTGAGCAATCTGGAAAAGAGAGAGAGAGAGAGAAATATTTTAAAAAAGGTATAAAGAAAATGGGAAAAAAAAAATATAATCAATGATAAAATTAAGCCCAGTTAAGTTGGGGCAAATCATAGCATCTGGTGCATTTTAGTTATCAAAGAGTTATTCAGTTCACAAATGTCCTCTTTTAAATAAATTCTTGGTCGTTATCCTGAGATGTCCTTGTGAGGAGATTAGCAATAACTTTTGAGAACACAAGTGGTGCCAATATTTTACCCTCTGATACCCCAGAATCGTTTGTAAGTAAAACTAAAATGTTTTTGTTTATAAACAAGAAAAAAAGCTATAATTGGTTTAGACCAATTCTGTTATACCCTGGACGTAGGGAAGGAAAGAAAATATTAAAAGATTTCTTTTCTTCTCCCATAAATGGCAATGTGGTTCATTTCTGTGTATCATGAATATTTCGATGCGTTGCAAACGTTTGCTCAAAGCTATAATATCCAAAATCTAGGGTATAAAAATGGTAAAGGAAGTTTAAATTTGGAACTGAAAATTATATACCATAAAAACAATAGCATCATTATACAGTGAAAAAAACGTAGTGCTAATTGGGACATAATTGAACGATGCTTAAAGTGATTATATAAATTATTTTGACTCCAAATGAGTAAAGATTGCGTTGCAGCGGATGCATAAAATTTTTATGGTAATATTACATGCCCATATCCAGTATTATTACGTGTTAATAATCGATTACAAAACTAAATTCAAATTGCTTTAGAAGTAAATTTACCACCAAATTTCATAACGTGATTGGTCATGCGTTCTATCAGCATTGGATATCGAAAGATCACCATTTGCTGGCCCATATCTTTGCGTAATCACATTGAAGCATTGCTAGTCTATTTCTTCCGTGTTTATTTCATTTTATTTATTTTTTTTTGTAGGCAAAGAATATATGGTGTGCTCAATGTCACATATCTGGCCGTTTTCGTCAAGTGGAAAAGTATCTGAACATTCCGCACATTCATTTCGATTTCTAGATGAAAAAGCTACTCCCAGAGAATATTTATTTACTCATTAACAAGTGTCAGCGAATATTAATAGCGGTCATTGCTGCTTCTTTAAATTGAAGCACTTATGACTTTATGGAATCCACGCATCCACTTGCTTCGCGATTGTGAAGTGCCGCCGAAAATCAAAACTCGAGAGTTTTTCAAGCCCGTGAAATTAACCTCCATTTCTTTGGCTATTTTTAATTTTCCTTTACATTGACGTGACTATTTTTTTCCTGGATACTCAATAGAAGAGCAAAACAATAGACTTCTGCTCTTGGGATGAATTGTTTGCAGTGTTTTTTTTCTGTCACCTGTGGTGACATAGACATTTACCTTCAGTGCTTCCTGACACGGTGTCTTGAATTGTAAACACGAGCAGATCCAGTTCGGGCGTTGTTAAATTTTTACGAAGATTTCAGTATCCACAGCTTACGTCTTGCATTTCAATTGCGCAAAAGGAAATTTACGAGTAGCAAGAAAAAAATGCAAATTAAATTTGTTTAGTTATGCACCGGGGAACAGGAAAAAAAAACTATTTTCGCAATTATCAATCCAATCACACGTTTGCACTATTCGATGCTAATTTCTGGTTGTGTCTATTTTGCAATCGCTTGAAAATCACGAGGAACAGCAAAACTTTTTGCGTGCTAATAACTTGTTGAACTTATTTTCCCGGAATTGATAACTAGTTTTTGGGTGTTTTATGATCCGATAAGCAGTGATTTCTTCCAAAGTTCCATAACAATCCTGAAAGTTTTAAAACGTAGTAAATAAATACGTTAACTCAGGTGAAAAATAAAATGTTACGGTGAGGTGTGATTCCCGGCAGTTTTTGCTCACTTCGTTAAATTACAGAGTAAATAATAGTAGAAAAGAAATATAGTTAAGTAAGGAGGGTAAAAAACTGGTCATTTGAATCTTTATTAGATGTTGCATGTAAAAGCAGAAAATTGCCGCTGAGGTTTTTCTTTTTTTTGGTAATTTTTTCAGAAGATCAGGTGATTCCATACTTCATCCATATTAATCAGGCGATCATGTGATATTATTTCCAGTCTAGATTAAAGATCGCACTTCTTATAAATCGTGGCTTTCTTACTGATTCTTACAATTATTCCTCTTCAAACTAGTTTTTAAAACGTATAGAATTTTTTGCTGGCCACTTGTACGAGACCCCACTTATTTGTTACTTAACAATATTATTACAAATCCATATTTGATCTGCCAAACTGAGAATAGAATCCACGTTAGTATTTATCGTTTAGTTTATTAGAAAGAAAAAATGTCACCGTTCCACAGTTGGCTAACTAAAAAATAATTACTGCCTTAAGACGTTGATCATTCACTTTTATTCAAAGACGCATTCAGCGGTTGGCGTCATCCTTATATGATCACCGAGTTCATCAACGCATTAGTGGATCCATTAAGAGGGATTTTCGTAAATGAGGAAGCTCACCTGTTCCTTAACAAGTGAATTCATTTGTCTACTTTAAAGCTTCTGGGTTCTCTAGAGGTGATCAGAAGACGGGCGATTGACAGTATACAAAAAAACAAGAACATCATCACTGTCTTAATTCATCCCTTAACTCATCTTTAACCACTTTAACACTTTGGAGTGCCAATTCTTTTCAAAAGAGCTAGAGGTATTGTGACTTTACTCTTATGTTACAATCGATTTTCATTTCCTAAGCACACAAACTGAAAAAATTTAAATGAACTCTCAAATCAATCCAAAAATTTTGCAAATTTTAGTTCCCATATGAACGATGCATCTAGCTGCCCAGTATGACCAAAGGATACATTCACAGGATCCTCGGTGAAGTGCAATTCATGCCTGGACTATGTGAAGGAAATTATCCCAGATTCAACATGTCCACTATTCAAACTCATATGAAATGTTGTTTCAGTTCACATTATGAGGGAAGAATCACCCTATCACCGACTGCCAATATTTTATGCTAACTGATCCCCAGTGGTTTCATACACCCCAAAGTCTCCAACCGCAATGCACAGTGTAATACCAACACAGCACCACATCATAACCTTGTGGATTGGGCGGAAGGCTCTAGACTGGGAACGGATGGAGCCAGACAAATATTCATCCTCCGTTTATTCCAGCCCGGAGTAATTGAAAGATGGAAAATAATTCGACTGACGTGGCCAGGGAGCTCTCATTGCAACCTTTTGTCGTTATGCTCGAGCCGGGAGTATCTTCTTCACATCGGCGGCAATGGTAACCACAATTTATTGTTTAACATTATCCGATGATGATTGTATGGTGTCTGTGGAGCTGTGGTATGCAATACTGTCCGCCGTGGATGGAATTTAAACGACGGAAGTGTCTTAAAACCTTTGAAGAGGAGTGCAGCTTTCAAAATTCCAAAGAAATCCTAAACAGAATTAACTCTTCATTTGTCCGACGGATCTGTCGGAAGTGGTGTTAAATTGTTGTTTTCGCAAAGTCCTCATTTCAACGGCCCGAAACACTGCTGACATTGTAATTGTTTATGGCCCATTTGTGAGCTCCCATTGCGGTGTCCCCAGTGGAGTGTTTTTTAGTGGTCAATATCAAGTTTCATGGAATAGTACGCTCTATTTCTACATTTGTTTTGTTTATGCCCAGTTGGTGGAAG
This sequence comes from Dasypogon diadema, assembly GCA_006980735.1. Lineage (NCBI taxonomy): Eukaryota > Metazoa > Arthropoda > Insecta > Diptera > Asilidae > Dasypogon > Dasypogon diadema. Next base: position 51,328 of record QYTT01094312.1, read on the forward strand.
ATTGTTTGACACTTATCGCTATGAGTCATGAAAATACTTTATTTGTGGGCGAGATGGTGCTATTCTTTCCGGGGAGATGTATTTAATTGCAATGATGTTTGATACCGTGGCATGAGTATCTTGTGGAGCCGTGTTTATAATAAAATATCTTGTAATAATATATAGTACAAAATGGACCTTTGAAAATAAAGCAGATAGTTATTGTAAACAGGCTATCGAAATGAAACAAATAAAAGGTAGTGTGAGAAACAGATCTGGTCTAGCCGCGATTTCTAAGTAGGTATTCCAAAACAGATTTCAGCATAAAGGACCTTTTTAATCTCTCACAAAAAGTCAACCGTATTTGTTTAATTCTATTTTCTTGCCTTCGTTTGGCTAAATTGTATCTATTTAATTAGATTAACAACAAGCCTAAATAAATTTACTTTCCCTTAACAGATAATTGTCTAGCAGAATCTCATCAAGCGGAGTGGGTTTCGAAACGAGTTGACATCGAAAATTCCCCGGAGCGCTACTTCAGTTAATAAGGGAAAAATGGTGAAATTTATTGCAGGAA